>CAUYLG010055825.1:0-30885 GCA_963573385.1 Cacajao melanocephalus | reverse complement strand
GAATCTCTCGGTTTGTGGGCAACAGAAATTCGTCTGAAATTGCGGCATCCACTCGCTCTCTGTGCTTTCACTGGGAGCTACAATCCTAAGCTGTTGTTAATCGGCCATCTTGGATCTCTCCACTAGTTTGTGATTTTAAGAGGCTGATAAATACCTCCCTTTTCTCCCCCTTGAGTTCAAAGCACATTGAGAGATACGTGTAGGAATTTTATTGACAGAGATGAAAATACCACTTTTAACTGAAAGTGCTATTTAAAGGACAGCTTTGGTTTGCAGCAAAGTGGGTGATATGGTGTGGCTCTGTATCCCTACCCAAATCTCATCTCGAATTGTAATACAAATTTTAATCCCCATGTGTTGTGGGAGGGACCTTGTGGGAGGTGATTAGATAATGGGGGTGGTTCTCCCATGCTGCTCATGATAATGAGTGAGTTCTTATAAGATCTGATGATTTCTTGTGGTGTTTTGCCCCCTTTACTCTCCAATTCTCTCTCCTGCTGCCATTGAAGAATGACATATTTGCTTCCCCCTCCACAATGATTGTAAGTTTCCTGAGGCCTCCATGTGGAATTTTGAGTCAATCAAACCTCTTTTCTTTATAAATTATGCAGTCTCTGGCATTTTGTCATAGCCACATGAGAACAGACTAATACAGTGGGTTTACTCAGACTTCACTACTGAATTGGACAGACATCCCTAACCTGATACTGCAGTGTAGACAGTCCCTGGGCTCTCCTTGAGAGGAAACCTCTCACAGGAATTCGTGCATCTTATGAATAGGCTTGCTCCAAAGAAAAAGCTGATGAGCTAATGAGGAACAATTTCTTCCCCCAAACCACTGTATCAGATAATCTCTCCTCTTTCCAAGAGGAAGAAGTAAAGTGTAAGACGTAACTAGCTAGTAACGCTACTTTATCTTAAATTCTTTTATGTGTAATGTTTAGAATACAGGGAAATAAGCCACCTCTATTGCATCAATATTCTGTAGTTATTTTATACCTAATCTAAAATATGAATTAGAAGTAGTCCTGATATAAAACAACCACAAAACATACACAGGAAAGTTTGTATGTTCATGTGTACCTGTGAAAATATTGAATTCCTGTGATTATGAAAGGCTTGATTCTATTAAATATTGTGTTAAAGCAGAGTGCATTTTTGTTTAAATGAGTGAGACCGTTAGGCATTTGATTTTTTTTTAAATGATAACAAGAGAAAGTTAACAGCTGGAAAATCAATTAAAATTATACATGTTATTTTACAAATAAATTTTTTATTATCAAAGTAAACAGATTTTCAAAAATTATATGTTAGTTTGGATTCCCCAGAAGCAGACACTGAGATGAGGATTCTAATGCAAATAGTTGATTAAGGAAATGGAAAAAAAGGAAAATAAGATAGCCAATAAAGGATGACAGCTTCTACTGTTGGCTGCTAGCACTTTCCCACTGGTGGTGAGAAACTAGGAATCAGTGGTGGGCACATGCCTCCCAGCTGTCTCACCCAAGGGCCAGGGTGCAGATAGTTGGGTATGTTTGCATTAATTCCTATCAGCCATGCAGAGAGCTGCTTCTAGAGCCATTCATTCCCTGGCGCATCTGGACCGCCACAGGGGCAACAAAGCTGGTTCAGCAGCAAGAGAAAGCCCTTAGGCAACAGAATGCACTTGCTGGAAGTTAAAAATCAAGCTGTTTTTACCTGATCTGGTAAGGTCCTAGTTAAAAACAAAGCTTTCTGTTTCACCATAAAGTGTTTACTTTATAGTTTGTGAAAACAGACCATATCATATCAAGGAAATTCCTTTCTATTCCTAGTTTGGTACTACTATACATGCATCTATTAAAAATGTTATACAGTTTTGCTTCTTTATTGCTGTGGCAAAGTATGACCACTTCTTTAAGTATTAAGCTAAACAGACATTCCATTAACACATCCAACATGTTGTTCATTTATTATTCATTCTGTATCTTGTTGAATTTAAGGTTTGGCTTAAAATCCATGAGGAAAGAGACCAGTAATTTTTCTGTTCTCTCAATATTCTCTATTAGGTTGGTGCAAAAGTAATAGTGGTTTTCACCATTACTTTCTACGGCAAAAACAAATTACTTTTGCAACAAACTAATATGTGGCGTAGAGGTAATATTGGACTCATAGCATGAGTTTGTCACTCTTCTGAAATTTTAAATTCTCTGGAAAACTTTATGCCAAATTGACTGTAATTTTGTTTAACATAATTGATATAATACCTCTGTAAAGCATGAAAATCTTTGTAATTATAAATTCTACATTTAAAATAGTAAACAATGCTCAGAAGCTTTTTCTTCTGTCATAATTGTATATTTCTAGAAAATTATCCATTTAATCTAGTTTTTAAATTTTATTTTCATGTTTCTATTTATTATTGGTTTTGTAATATCTACAGAATTTATTGTAACACTTCTATTTATGTCTGACATTGACTTTAATCATTTGCAATTTTTCTCACATATGATTTGTCTGTCTCACCAGAAACATCCCAACTCAATTGGATTTTCAAAAATATTTTCTTTTTTATTCTCTTTATTGTTGCTTATATTTTAGTTTTATTATTTCCTAATCTGTATCACTTTTTCCTCTATTTTCTTTGGAATTTAGTGTTCTTTTATAAACTTTTAATATGGATGCTAAGTCTTTTTTATGTATTTTTTTCTTGTATATGAACTCTAGGCTATATTATTTCCTCTGACACAGCTATAGCTGCTTCCTACACATTTTAAGTTTTAAGAGATTATATTAAGAAAAGTGTCACATATATACATAGTAGAGAAAATAGTAAAATTACACTCTTCTATCATGTACACAAATTCCAGTATAAATTGCTATCAATTCATGCCCAGTCTTGTTTGATATTGTGAAACCTGAATATTTGAGACAGGTCTTAGTCAATTTAGGAAGTCTTATTTTGCTAAAGTTAAGGATGTGCATACACGTCACAACCTCAAGAGGGCCTGATGTTATGCGTCCAAGGTGGTTGGAGCACAGCTTGGTTTTATACGTTTTAGGGAGACGTGAAATCTCACTGAACATACGTAAGATGTATATTGGTTCTGTCCAGAAAGGTGGGATAGCTCAAAGTGCAGAAGGGACTTCCAGGTCATAGGTAGAAAATAGAAAAACGATTGCACTGAGTTTCTGATTAGCCTTTCCAAAGAAGGCAGTCAGATATGCGTTTATCTCAGTGAGCAGAGGGATGACTTTGAATAGAAAGGGAGGCAGGTTAACCCTAATCAGTTCCCAGCTTGACTTTTCCCTTTAGATCAGTAATTTTGAGGCCCCAAGATTTTTCTTTCACAATATCCACACTCTGTCATCCTTTCCTTAATATTTATGGAGATTAAAATATATGATTTCATCCGTAAATATTATGGTATTTATCACTAAAAGACAGGATACTTAAAACACAATAACAATATATCACCATCTGACATTTTTAATAAATTCTAACTGTCCTAAAATAGTCAGTCAATCTTTGAACTTTCCTGTATTTCATCTTTCTTTTTATAGTCAGTTTCATTAAGTCAGAATTTAAAGAAAAGGTTCACACATTGAATTGGGTGGTTATGTACTTTAAATGTTTTTTAAACTATACCTTTTACTTGTCAGTTTTTTCCCCTTATATTTGTTGAAGATATGATGTTATTTATTCCATAGATATTTTTAAATATGAGAATGCGTTCACTACATCTTGTGCTGCCTTTAATATGTTCCTAGTTGGCCTGAATTTCTCATAAATGACAGTTAAATCTAGAGACTTGACTAGATGAAAAATTTGAATTTTTGGAAAGAATACTTCATAATGATGTTGAGTACTTTTTTACCAGCATATCTTTTCTGGTTGTCTCTTTATTTAAGATGTTGAAAGTGGAAAGTGATCAGCTCATAAATTGTTACCTGTCTGATTTATCCATTATAAATTTTTCTATCACTATTTCATTTACAGTTTTAGAAGTTATTAATGGTTATTGAATATAGCCATTATTTTAGTAGCGTTTATAAATTATTTTAATAATATAATTTTTATTCTTTGTTCATTAAGCTGAAAAAATTCTATCACAATATTTCCCTCAAGTAGTATTTGATTATTCTGATGTGAAATTATTCCAAGAAAGGGTGAAACAATTTTTAATTTCTTTTAATTAGCAATTTCCTATTCATAATTTGACACCTCATCATCTTCCAAAGTTAACCATATAACCATTTGTTCACTTCCCTTAGACACTAACAAATTTTTAACATATTCAATATGTTTCAAACCATTGCAGCTTTTATTCTTTTTGATACAAAAATTGTCTCAACTTTTGAGGGATAGTCTTTAAAATGGTTCCTGTGGTTTTAATGTGATTTTCAAAAATTTCTTTATTTTCTTTTGTCACAACAAGTTTTAGGCTCATTTTGTTTATATCCAGCCTTAGATATGGAATAAGTCAATTCCCTGAGCACCCCAACTTCATTTGAGTAAATAATACAGATTTGATATGAGGGTTTTTTTCATGTATCACAACCCATTGTTTTTATCGTATTGCAATGTTTTCTTTGAATTATGGCATCTTTAAAAGTGAAATTTTAAATTTCTATATGTATGAGGATATTCTAAGTTTATTTTTCTTATATTTTTCTAACCTAATTTTATTGTAATTAAGAAGTATGCTCTATATGAGAATTTAGTTAACTGTGTTAACTATGGCCTGCTGGACAAGTCCAGCCCTCTTTTAATAAGGCATTACTGGTGCAGAGCCAGGCTCATTATTATTTTTTTATATTGTCTATTCTGTGTTCACACTACAGTGGAAGAGACTGTTGTAGTCTTGCCAATGCACCACAATATTTCAGTTTTGTTGTTTGAAGTAAGATATGGAGTTCTTTGTCTCATGACCAAGAGAATTAAGGAGCATGGACACAAAGGTGAGGTTGAAGCAAAGTTTCATAAGCAAAAGGAGAAAGCTCTCTGCATGGAAGAGGGGGCCCAGAAGAGGGTTGCCATTCTGCAGATGAATAGAAAGCCCTTTAAACAGGTTAGCAAGGAGGGATGTTTTGCTTTGAAAAGGCATGGAAAACTGGTTAGGGCATGTTTCATTTGCATAGGGTGTGAATTCCTGACAGCTCCACCTTGTCCTTTTAGTGCACATGTGGATTCTTAGCTTAAGTCATTCCAGATTGTGTTGGGGGCAGAATTCTCCATTGCAGATGCATCTGGTTCTGTGTAACTTCCTTTATCTGTGCAGCCACAGGCACATTTTAAGTAAGCCTCCCCTCCCCCATGCAACCTCCCTTATCTCAATATGTCCAAAAAAGGAAAGGGATGTGTCCACTGAAGCCTACCATGTATATGTAACCTTTATTAATAACACAGAAGGCATTTTTATGGTGGACTTTGCTCCCTTATCGGTGCTTGCACCTTGATCTTTCAAGGTGTTCCTTTGTTAGAAAAAGGAATTCTACAGAGGACTTGTCCTACCTATCTGCCTAACTGGTTCCTTTCTCTCTCTTCTCTCAAGACCACATTACCCACAGAACCTAGCATATTTACCCATGTCTGTTTACATAAAGAATTTGTTGACCTTTGCTTTATAAGGATTCTGATCACTGAAATAACATATGACCTGGTTTGTGGTCCAGTGTAGATCCATTTTGAAAACATATTTTACATGTGCTTGAAAAGAACAGGTATCCTGAAGTTGTGGGGTACAGCTTTCACATGCTTACTAATGTAGATTCTGTTTGTTTTATCAGAAACTGAGAAATGTATTTAAATATTCCACTATGATTTCTTATTTATCTATTTCTCCTTACTGTTCTGATTTAATATGCTTTATTATCCCTTATTTTATAATGGTTGAAAACAATTCATTTGTTTGTTATTCAATTAGTTATTGTCAGAGATATTACAAGGTGGATCCTTAACTTTTAAGAGTCTAATGTTAATTAGTACCCTTACCCTAGTAGGCAAATGAAAAGACCTTATGCACTTAGACTCTATTTCTTCTCCTCCTGGCATGAATATGATGTTTTTTCATGTATTTCTATGTCCACATCCATTTTAACAGTCAATTTTAATTTAACTTGACTTCCCATTTTTCTTTATTCCTTATTACATTTCTGTGCTTCTGACAGGAGTCATTTCCTGAAATTAACATCCTGCCTGAAGTTAACTAGCTTTTATTCTCTTTAATGCAAATCTGCTGATTATGAAGCCTCTCAATTTTTAAAATCAGTGTAACAACGTATTTTCTTTTTCTTTTTTTTTTTTTTTTTTTTGAGGCAGAGTCTCTTTCTGTCGCCCAGGCTGGAGTGCAATAGCACAATGTCTGACTACTGGAACCTCCACCTCCTCACCTCCTAGGTTCAAGGTTGTCTCCTGGATCAGTTTCCCAAGCAGCTAGGATTACAGGTGCCTGCCACCATGCCCAGCTAATTGTTGTATTTTTAGCTGGGATGCACTTTATGCCTTATTTATAGTTTGCTTTTACTGAGAAGGTACAGATGTTTTCATTTCTTCTATCTTTAATTTCTCTTTGGTTTTCTAGGCCATACCGCTAGAACGCCTGGCTGGTATTCAACTCTGAGTTTTAGTCTTCCTAGCTCTGCAAAGTTGACAAAGCACTGTTCAGCCTCTTATATGTATCTGTAAAGATCTCCTGAGAAAAGTGATAATAATACACACCTGATTTATTTGGATTTCTGTTTTCTCACATAAATGCCACCTAGAGCAACATAAAACCATATTTTCACACTACTAAGTCAGAAGTTACATTATCATTCCTGGCATATATATATTAGAAATATCTGTAGGTATATAGAAATATAGCTATCTATATTTCTGTCTGTTTAACTATCACCTGTCGTCTATGGAAAATGCCTAATATAACCTCTATCATACATAAACAAATAGTGCCCACAATAATTCTTTTTCCATAAAGAAAATGTAGCTATTATAGAGGATGCTCCAGTTTGTTTTTCTGAAAAACCTTGGTTTGTAAAGTTGAAATGAATTTTTTCTTTTGTTTGCTTATTTATCTGCTTATTTTACTTGTGTTTGGAAGAATGGCTTTTTTGACTAAATAGCATGTGATGCAAAGATAAGATAAAGGTCAAGTAAACAAAACATATCAAACATCTTCTTGGATCATAGGAATAAAGCTAGTAATAAATACCAACAGGAGCTCTCAAAACTATACATAGAAATTAAACAGCTTGTTCCTGAATGATCTTTGGGTAAATGATAAAATTCAGGCAGAAATCAAAAACATATTTTGAAACAAATGGAAAATATCCACTCAACATATGAAAACCTACGGGTTACAGCAAAAGCAGTACTAAGAGGAAAGTATATAGCATCAAATGCCTACATAAAAAGATAGAAAAAATCACAAAAAGTAAAATACCTAGGAATACATTTAACCAAAGATGTGAAAGATCTCTTCAAGGAGTACAACAAGACACTGATGAAAGTAATCATAGATGACACAAACTAATGAGAAACCATCCCATGCTTATGTATTGGAAGAATAGATATAATTAAACATGTTGCCCAAAGAAATATACAGATTTGGTGCACATTCTATCACTTTCTATCAAATTACCACTGTCATTTATCACTGAATTAGAGAAAAAAAAAAAACTAAAATTCATATGGATTTCTTTGGCTAAATAAATCCTAAGCAAAAAGAAAGAAGCTGGAGGGAAGCATCACATTACTGACTTCCTGTTACATGACAAGGTTATAGTGACAAAAGCAACATAATACTAGTACAAAAACAGGCACATAGATCAATGAAACAATGTAGACGGTAAAGCCACATACCTACAGAAATAAAGCCACATATCTACAACCAACTAAACATTGACAAAGTCAACAAAAATATACAATGGAGAAAGGACACTCTATTCTGTAAGTGGTGCTGAAAAAATTGGCTAGTCATATGCAGAAGAATGAAACCGGACCCTCCCCCCCATCTCTCATAATGTACAGAAATTAAAGTAGATTAAAGACTTAACTGTAAAACTTGAGAATATAAAACTCCCAGGAGAAAACTTAGGAAAAACTCTTCCAAACATTGGCCTAGGCCAAGAATTTTTGACTAAGACCTCAAAAGCAAATGCAACAAAACCAGAAATACACAAATGAGACTTAACCCAAAAAGCTTCTGCAGAGCTAAAGAAATAACAGACTAAATCAACAACCTACAAACTGGGGGGAAATATTGGCAAACTGTGTATCCAACAAAGGAATAATATCCAGAATCTACAAGAAAATCAAACAACTCATCAAGAAAAACCCCAATAACCCCATTAAAAAGTGGAAAGAAGGGTGGGTTCGGTGGATCATGCCTGTAATCCTAGCATTTTGGGAGGCCGAGGTGGGCAGATGACTTGAGGTCAGGAGTTCAAGACCAGCCTGGCCAACATGGTGAAAACCCATCTCAACTAAAAATACAAAAATTAGCTAGGCATGGTGGTGGGCACCTGCAATCCCAGCTTCTCGGGAGGCTAAGGCAGGGAAATCACTTGAACCCAGGAGGTGGAGGTTGGAGTGAGCAGAGATCGTGCCACTTCACTATAGCCTGGGTGACAGAGGGAGACTCCATCTCAAAAAAAAAAAAAAGGTGGAAGAGGATATGTATGAACAGACATTTCCAAAAGAATATATACAAGTGGCCAACAAACTTAGGAAAAAATGTTCAACATCATTAATCATCAGAGAAATGCAAATTAAAACCATGTTAAGATACCATCTCACAGCAGTCATAATGGCTGTTATTTAAAAAGTCAACAAACACACAGGTATTGGCAAGAATGTGAAGAAAAGGAAATGCTTATATACTGTTGGTGGGAATGTTAATTAGTATAGCCTCTGTGGAAAACAGTGTGACTTCTTAAAGCACTAAAAATAGAATTATCCTTTCACCCAGTAACCCCACCAGTGGGTATCTATCTAAAGGAAAAGAAATCACATTAACAAGACACCTGAACTCATATGTTTATTTCAGCACTCTTTACAAAAATAGCAAATGAACCTAATTGTCTATCAGTGGATGACAGATAAAGAAAATGTACTATGCAACCACAAAAAGAATGAAATCATGCCTTTTGCAGTAACATTGAACTGAAGGCCATTATCTTAAGTAAAATAACTCAGAAAATCGACTACTGAATGTTCTCATTCCCAAGTGGGAGCAAAGCAGTGGGTATCCATGAACGTACAGACACTGGGGACTCATAAAAGGGGGCAAGATAGAGGGATGAGAGTTGAAAATTTTCCTGTTGGGTACAGTGTTCATTATTCAGGTGATAGGTACACTGAAATCCCAGACTTCACCACTGTACGATATATTCGTGTAACAAAACTGCACATGTACCACCAGAATATATAAAAATAAAAATTAAGGAGAAAACCTTTGTAAGAATTTGAGGGTTCTTAGAAGAAAAGAAATATGTCATATTAACTCTGTTTATTTTTGAGGGATTAAAATATAGTCTTTTAAGAATATTGGACATTTATTGGATTCATCAGAGTTAACCAAGGTACATTGTCATTATACTACTTGCATTTCAGTCTCTTTTGTACATTTTTGAAAATTTTGATCATGATTTTTTTTTTAACAGTGTGTCACTGATGGTTATGTTCTCACAGCTTCATTTATACATGTAAGTGACTCAAAAGCAATGTGGAAAGTAGAGAAAATAAGCAAACACTAAATAATTTTTCCCTTCTGCTTTTTATCAATTTTTTTTTCAGAGTTTCCTCTGTAATTGATGATGATTCATCCAACTTTACTCAGTCTGTTTTACTGACTTTTTATTATCACATCTCTTTCTACAACCAAATATTAATTAGAGAAAAATATGTATTAGGATAAAATACCATTTCAATTGTGGAGAATTTTTAGTTATCCTAGTTCTACTATGGCAGCCGATACTTGTTTCTTTTTCTGTGATCCAATGGTTAGAAAGAACTGTTTGTATAATTACTTAATTTCACAGGCACATCCAATTCAAAATAATGACTAGTAAATACTGTCACTTATTTTTGGCCAATCACATAAAGAAATAGAGAACTATATAATTTTTTTTTTTAACTTCTGTGTCTCTATGGCTCAATACAGTACCTGTGTTAGTAATGAATATTTGCTAAATGAAAACATGGCTGAATGAGTGAAATTAAACAGATGGGAAGATCTTCACATCAATATTATTAAATGAATATTCAGCCTGGGTTGCTCACCAGGGTTGTCACCGATTCTGTTCTGTGGCAAGCAGCTACAATATCTGCAAAACAAACAAAAACAAAAACAAAAAAAAACAAAATAAAACAACCAAGGTCAAGGGAGCTGAAAGTCCGAAGAAAGAGACTTACAAATCCAGTTTCTCAGAAACTACTTACTAGGGACTTACAAAATAAGTGACGTCTCAAGTGGCTACAAGATGGTGGATACCTGCACCAGCTTTCTGAAAAAACATCCTTTGTATAGCAAGCTTTTAGAGTAAAGCATGTGCAGCGGGTTGGTCATGTCTCAGACTTTATTGCAAAAACTTATGACCGCTGGGAATGTTATATATGTGTGTCTATGAGGAGTTATTTACTCTGTGGGCATTGTTCTAAGACTTTGCTGCAGAACACTTTGGTATGCAGGAGTCAAACGTTGGTCATCATGGCAGTTTTGCTTTAAGATAGCATAACTCTGTCGTGCAACTGGCTGTATTTTTGCAGTTTCTCTTTCCCTATTGTCACATTGCTCTACAACAGGGTTTCTCAGTCTCAGCATTAGTGATGACTTACGCTGGATAAATTCTTTGTCGGCATGGTGGGAAGATGGGTAGTTTTGTGCATTGTAGAATGTCTTGCAGCATCCTTGGCCTCTATGTTCAAAGTGTCAGTAGCATATCTTTCGATTTGTGACAACGAAAAATGTATCCAAACATTATCAGTTATCCTCTGAAATGTACAGTGTCTCTGGTTGTTAGCCAGAGCTCTAAAAACCAGGGTACAAATGAGCCAATTAGGGCTTGAGTTTCTGTGGTACAGCAGTAACAACCCAGAGCCTGCTCACATGAAGTTTCTCCATTCTGTGTTTGAAGCAGCATTAGTTAGCATTCTTTCATCATGTTCTTAGTTAATTGGTGCCATTGGTGAGTTTGCTCAGAATGAGGTGACCAGACATACTGAAAGACATGGTGTTTTAAAATAAAATATCACTTTGAGAACTGTGGACTGACCCACTATGTCAAGGCTTATGAAACACTCTGTGGTGAAAGATATTTTCCTTTTTTTAAACAATCCAAACCAGTGTGATCTGATACTCATAAAACATGCCAAAAGAGTAAGAACACAGGTTTGGATGTGCTTGCTTGTTGCAACAAAGTCAACTTACTATGAAAAATGAATAATTTGTCCAATATAATTTGGACAAGATGTTTTTAAATTTGCATAAAGAAGTTTTATTGTTTTTGTAATTTTGAGTGAGAAAGGAAATATAAGCAGTGATTAAGGCCCCTGGGCCCATGGCCTGTAAGAAAACAAAGAATCTTTTAATGCTAACATTTAAAAATATATATTTATATTGTATCTACAAATGGCTAATGTTATGTGCATTTTATATGTGAGGAAATTGAGGTTCAAAAAATTCGAGAAAATGGCAAAATCATACAAGTATTAATTAATAAAATTAGGATGCTGAGGATGCTGAATGAGATCTGAAACCAAGATTTTAGTAACTTGAATGTAAAGTATATGAAGACAGAATATTTTACATACTTTGCTCCCAAATCGTACATAAGTGGCCAGAACTGTGCTTGATACATAATAGGTAAGGGAAAAAAAAGAAGGAGAAGAAAGAAGGAATACTGTATCACTTAATTTTCATGGCATTTTTGCCTCATTCTCGTTGTGCAGCAAAAATATTTTTTGCATAATGTAGTATCTTAAATGTTGAAGTCCTCAGATAACTGTTTTATACCCTAAGTCTCCATTACCTTCCTCCTTTCCTTCCTCATCCTTCCTTTTTTCCCTTACTACATCCCACAGAATAGTAAAGTTACCCAAAAAAGAAGACTTGTTTGGGGAACAGTAAAAGATTATTATAATGTTCCCTTGACAATACAAGAATATTTTTAGTGGATATTTTTCAGTTCTCCCCTCTGTGCAAACAGATCATATTTAGATGTTTAAAAGGGCTTGTTTTTGCTTGCTATTGCCAGATGTTTTCTATTTCAGTGACAAGAGTCTTTTTCCATGCATATTACAAATCACATTGATTTTCAGCCACAATAGAGATGAAAATGAATATGTAAAGCAAGTAAAATATACTTTATTTCTTTATTGCATATCATTTTTATTCTGCTCATACATATAGCACATATTCACTGTGAGAAATTGGGGAAAGAACAATAAAAACAATTTTTATTATTCCATAGTATTTTATTTTTGCATTTTTCAGTAAACGTATCCCTGTTTTTCCAAATAACACTAGTCTATGAGCATTTAGATGGCTAATACCAAGAGTATTCTGAACTCCCTCTGGAAGTCACAGAAGTCTAGACTTTGCATGTTGTTGCCTATGTATAAAATTGTTTAAATCTTTTAAAATATAAACTTTAAAGAAGATAAAAGGGGAGAATATTAATTTGGGGACATCAATTTTTCAAAAATGACCTGTATAAAGTTAAAAAAAAGTCAGTGTCAAATTATACTCTAAAAATTCATCAGACATCTCTAAGTATGGCTCCCATTGTGATTTAGCTGTAAGTCTGTAAAGTTATTATAATTGTACACCATAATGTAAGAATTAAAGTGATTTAGACATAAAGTGCTGAGGAAAATGTGTTCCCGTGTGTGTGTGTCCGTGCGCACACGCGCACGTGCTCACGTGTGTGCTTCAAGAAAACTAAGAACTTAAACATAATGTTTCCAGAAAAAAAACCAGTTTCCTTCAGTTGATAGCATGCTCTATGATTCAGTAAATGTTGAGCAACTGAATATACAAATGAGCAATGGCCAGACCATATATAATAGTAGAACTGTGACCTGCAACCTCTGCAGTGACTAGTCTGGGAAGCCAGACTAGAACTTCTATAGCAACTAGCCCACAAAGACAAGCCATAGTCTTTGCAGCAATTGGCCCAGAATTGTGAGTACTTGGTCAATGACTGCCAGGTTCCCTATTTTTTTAACATGATTTCTAAATAAGAACAGACCCAAGAGAGCCAAATATGCTCCCCTAACCAATTCTAGTTAGCTCACCTCCAGCCTCCTCATGCCAATCACTTCCAGTCAGAGCATACGTAAAAACCTTCTCTTATTCACCATAAAACTTTCCCACTTACCTCCCTATCTTTGAGTTTTAGCTAAATATAAGTGAGGATGGTGGATTTTCTTATTTGGATGGTTTTGTTTATCTCCAGAGTGTTCAAAAATTGACACAAATATATCAAAATTCCATAAACTACTTTATCATTGTCATGGTGTCAATCAGCTGTGAATCATGTATTCCCTAAATAATGAAGAGCAAATTGGGAGCAAATTGTCGTATCACTTTTCAGAAAGGAAACCATTGCCTATTAGTGATATGGTTAGACTTGAATTGATACAACATTTTTATCCATAACATCTGAACACCCACTATTAACGTTTTAGATTTAGCTGACAGAACAGTAATTTCTGTTGTCAAAAGTTAGTTTCACTTTTGAGAAAACCTCCAGGAAAAGAATGTCCTCCAATGCTGAGAAGAACTTAAAAAAATTGTCATCTACGGTTTAGCTGAAAAGTTTTTTCTAAAAAGAACTATATGGTGGTTACAGAACTGTTTGATAATTGAGGCAAATGTATTTTACAAAGGAAAAAAATTCCCATAAGATACTGTGAATGCATATTTGAGACAAAGATTTTTTTTTTCCTGACTAGGCAAGTAAGTATAACATCATAGAAAAAGGAGTCTTTGTTTTAATTTTTGTGCAATATTAGATAAAACTGATAAAACTTGAGGCCACACCATACTAGATTTTTAATACCTAGATTTTCCATTTCATGGTAAGGCATTTTTGGCTTTTCATTCTTCAGTGTCTGGGGGTTTCATTTGAAGAATGGAGTAACTGTGTTTAATGAAAATCACATTCAAATTATTGAAATGGTGAATTGGAAGATGGACATTAAGACATTTTGATAATAAAAAATGTTTTGGCTCGGTGCAGTGGCTCACGCCTGTAAACCCAGCATTTTAGGAGACCAAGGCTGGGGAATCACTTGAGGTCAGAGATTTCAGACCATCCTGCAAAACACTGCAAAACCCTGTCTCTACTAAAAATACCAAGCAAACAAAAAACAGTCAGGTGTAGTGGTGCACACTTGTAATCCCAGCTACTAGGGAGGCTGAGGCCTGAGAATTACTTGAATCCGGGAGGCAGAGGTTACAGTGAGCCAAGATTTCATGACTGCACTCCAGCTTGGGCAACAGAGCAAGACTCCATCTCAAAAAAAAAATAAATAAATAAAGTTATGTTGCTGACTCAGTTGTGTTCCAGAATTGCCCTATGGACCAGTGTGCCAGCCGGGTCTCAGTGGCTTTAGTTGTTTTCCTCAGGTTGGCAAGTTACGGATTTACTGACTAATTCTACAATTGGAAAGATAACATTCTGATTATGTAATAATAATTGTTGCTCTTTAAATATTCACATGGGAAGAATTGGAATTTTATTTGTAATGTGTAGGATATTCAGCATTTTTAGTACTTCTTCCATGGGGTGTTAGAATAGAATTAGCATTGTGATTCCTGAAATATGATTGACTTGCCTCTATGTCAGCTTCTCTGGCGTTTCCATGGTGTCAGGAAGAAGCCTGTACATGCAGCCCTCAGGGCCCAACAAGTTTAGTTTGTATTGACGGCTGAATTAAGGCAAATTTCAAATTTACTAGGAAACTGGTCTTTGGGCTGTCTGGGAAGTCACAGAGACAATAAATAGATGGGTAACAAACCAAATGCTCTCTCAGTGATCCTAGGGCCCGACTTATTTCAATTCCCTTTGAAAACTATATTATTTAGTAAGTATCTGCTCTGATCTTCTAAGTGGTCCAAAAGTGTGGGTAGTATTCTAAATATTTGTCCCTAGAAGAATCTGTGTGAGTGAAAGCATCATTTTGAAAAGCTGCAACTGACAATGAAGCCAAAAAATCTCCATATCTCTACAGGATGTGTTCATTTACAAAATTTTTCCAAGATAAAGAAATTCTGTTTTCTTATATTGAGAAAATTCATTTTGGCTCTTCATATTTGATGATCACAGGCTGTGGTGAGCAAAATAAAAATCACACTAATATTTTACAGGATTAACAGGTTTTGTTGAATTATTTCATTTACCAACCATAACATCTTAAATTCACACTAATAAGTTCCAGTTTGGATTATAATTCTCTCTTAGACCATCTCAGTGTACTTGGAGTATATACTTCAGGTGTTTTATTTTACAGACTGCTCTTTCCTGTGCATATGGCTAAAAGCCATACTATATTTTCATGAAAAATGCCTGTATAGCTATATATATATATTTCTGTTTGTCCTTGATGTTGATTAATCTCTCTCTCTCTGTGTATATATACATACATATATATGTGTGTATCTCTCTCTATGTAAATATATAAAGTATATATATACACACATAGTTACTGATCTATTTAGTAACTGTATACACACACACACACATAATCAGATTTCTGATCTATTTAGTAATCACACACACACACACACACACATGCACATATAGATACATAGTTACTAAATAGACCAGAGATCTTCAGGACTATTTATTATAATATAGTTTGACCAAATAACATATTTAAAGCATTTTAATAATATTTTCATTAAATGGCTAACATAGATTATTTGATATTTTCACCTTTATAAAACAGATCATTGCACTGGAAGAGTAAAAGTGATTTATGCAACTAGATTTAATAATCAGAGTTTAGTAGCATATAAGATAAATCCAACTCAAATCAGCTTACACAAGTAAAATAATATGTTTGATCATATAAATTAAAAACTCATGGCTATGTTTGATTCAAAGCATAGCCAGGTGTTCTAGATGATACTACATTGTAAAGGTTTGGCCATTTTTTTCCCCATCTCTTGACCGTACTTCCTTTAGGTTTGTTTCACTGTCACATAGCAACTCCCCAAACATAGTATCCCCTGACATCCCTAAACTTTATAGTCAGTGGTTCTAGTAGAAAGAGAGAGTCTCATTTTATTTACTTCCAGTAAATGCTGTGATTGAGTCTCATTTGTTCTCTGGAGTCATTCTTGAATGCCTGAAACAGGAAAATGGAATGTACTGTTGGTTAAGTTCAAGTGACGTGCTTCACTGGGGCTCAATGGGGTCACTTTCATCTAAAGTACCTGGGTGGGGACTAGGGGAAGGTTGTTTACGAAAAAAATTGACTAGAAGAGAACAAATTCTTGCAAGAAATATTAGATCCTCTTGACATAAAATGTAAAAAGGAGAAATAGTCTTATGCTAGAAGAGTACCTTGAGCAAGAGTTTTCATTGTCATTTAGAACTGATTTGTGTGATGAAATGGTAGAATCTGGAAAAACATTATTTAGAAACAACAAGTAGATTAATATCTCCAAATATACAGTTTGAGGAAAGAAAAGACTAAATGAGTTATTTAATGGTGTTTTGATTAGGAAGAAAAATTTTTGAGGACATTAAGTCTCTGAGGGGATCAGGTTGATAAAGCAATTCGTTTCTTTGCTAAGGAACTCTACGAATCCGCCTTTAGAATATTTTTGTGTTATTTTGTTTTCACTTCAAGAAATACATTTTATTTTTTTCCTGCCAAAGTCTTACTAATGCTTATGGCTGAATTAATTCTTTACTAGATTTGTTTTATAGAAGATAAAGGAGAGTTTTCATAAAAGATGCATGGGGTTTTTGTAACAAATAATGATACTTTGGAGTCTGTATGTAAAGTGCAGCCCAGACTGAGGAAAGAACTCCCTCTTCAGTTTTGCATGTAGCTCAGCATTGATGAAGAATCTCATTGTCTGTTAGATCTTGGAGGAGCTATTCAGGGCATGCCACCTGTGGGCCATACAAAGGGCATCATGATCAGTGAAACATGAGAAAGCTTCATTTGGCTCAATAAAAAGCGGAAGGTGGAAGGAGCTTCTTTGTGATTATACTAGCAAGTATGTCTATGAACAGACGTGGGTCCCTTGAAGGACTTATGAGAGCAGTGGATTGCATTGCAGTAAATAAAAGATGTGTGGTCAATGATGAAAACAAGAATAAGAACTTTGGAGTGCTAGCATCAGTGTAACTTCATTGATTAGCACTCATTAAGGTGTTCTGGTTATATTAATATATAGTATAAACATTAAAGATTATCGTTTGTATCTTAATTGTATATGATCATGTTTTCTTTGCAAATACAATTGTAAAAAATTCCAACTTTACTTGCTTGCCATCTAAAGGAACATTTAGAAGTAACTTGTTCAGTTTTTTTTTTGTTTTGTTTTGATTTATTGAGCTCAGAAACTTAAAGTTTACATATATATATTATTTGTATATTCTTTAATGTCATGAATTTGTATTTTGGCTATAAGATATCTAAGAATTGTTAATTAGACATTATTTTTCTTGCTTGCATAATTCTAATGTACATCTTTATTTGCAAGAAAATTTTTTTTATATTAGAAGTACAGGTTTTCTGTATTTATACAATAAATACTTATGTGAGTATGGGATATAAAAATTCTAAAATTGGGGGAAAATAAAGGGTATATGACTTAAATTATATACTTTCCTACTAAATTATTTTTTAAAATGCTTTATGGAATGTCTAGTGTAAAATTAAATTTCTAATACATTTAGTTGAATTTTTAGTAGCACCACGTTTAGTGTTATGAAGGCAATCTCAAAGAAAATAAATGATGAAGGTCTTACTTTTACTTAAAATTATGCAGTTTACTTTAATGGATTTCTTAATAACTTTGAGGGGAGATGATAGATTTTTATGCCATTGATAAATAAGAGCTTTAGGATTTGTAATTATTGCTAATTTTGAAGTGGAATTGCTACTTTAGAATTACATAAACTTTGGAAAACCAAATTTCAACAGCATGCTTCAGTGTTAATTAAATCACGATGTCTGCCTTTAGGTAATTTGGTCATGCATATGGGCCATCTGTTGGATTGACTGCAACTTACGTAATCTTCTTGGACCATCTTTCTGTTGTATGTAGTTTACCTCACTGATTTAATTACTGTATACTTCAAGATTTTGTGGTTTGCAATATGCTCACTAAATGAAATTCTGTCCATATTGCACTCCCTATTCATTGAGAAGCAACTGACATTTTGTGTTGATTAAAAGTCAGCTTTGGTTGTCATTAGTACCGGAATGACAGCACTAAATTACTTTTCTTTTTGTAAACATGTTTTCAGTGTCAATTACTAAAGTAGATATTTTATTAAAATTATTCAGTTTTTTTTGTTGTTGTTCAGAAAGTTTTAACATCTTATGAATTTTAGCATGGTTTTCTCTTCTCTTCTAAATTTCTGGGACCTTTTAAAATTGGAAATGTTAAATGGCCAACAAATGTGAAAAAATTCTTGACATCCCTAATCATCTGAGAAATGCAAATCAAAACCACAGTAAGATATCATCTCATACCAGTCAGAATGGCTATTATTAAAAGGTCAAAAACAAAAAACAAAAACAGATGTTAGCGAGGTTGTGGTGAAAAGGGAACATTATATGCTGTTATTGAGAATGTAAATTATTTCAGCCATATTGAGGAACAGTTTGAAGATTTCTCACGTAACTAAAATAGAACTACCATTGAACCCAGTCATCCTATTACTTAGTATATACCCCAACAGTAACAAATCATCCTATCAAAGAGACACAGTCACTTGTATGTTCATCACAGCACTATTCACAATGACAAAGATGTGGAATCAACCTAGTCATTCATCAACAGTGGATTGGATAAAGAAAATGTGGTACATACACCCCTTGGAATACTAGCCAGAAAAATGAGCAAAATTGTGTTCTTTGCAGCAACATGGATGCAGCTGGAGCCACCATCCTAAGTGAATTAACACAGGAACCGAAAATCAAATACTGCATAATCTCACTTATAAGTGGGAGCTAAACTTCAGGTAGATGTAGACACAAAGATGGAAGCAGTAGAGACTGGGGTGTATAAGATAGGAGAAGGAGGGAGGGAGCAAGGATTGAAAAATTACCTATTGGGTACCATGCTCACTGCCTTGGTGATGGGTTCAGTCATACCCTGAACCTCAGCATCATGCAATATATCCTTATAATAAACATGTATATGTACTCCCTGAATCTAAAGTAAGCTGAAATTTAAAAAACAAAAATAAAAATAAACATTTTACAAAAAAAAAAAATGAAATGTTAGCAGATTTGGAATATTCTCTCACAGAAGAAAATTTTATCCTGTTTCTTGACAATAGTTACCAATTATATTCTATCTTTCACTTGAATCTCTTGTAGATTTGTAAGTATAATACAGTCATTAGTAGAGGGATCTCCCAGATGATCACAATATATATTGATTCTTATTTTCCAGTTTTCCATAAAGAATGTTGAGGTTATACCTGCTTATTTTTCTCAAATATATATATATATATATAAAATGTAGAATATGGTTCTGTTTCTGTTACATGGTATCAACACATTTTCTAAAAGTTTTGTTAAACATTTCAGATTTCATGAACCTAGATGAGTTTTACAAAACCAACTCAACTATTCACTTGTTGGGTTGTCCTCTTGTTTGTTACATATTAAAGTGTTCTTTATCTTTTATTATTTTCCCAAATTATGCAAATTCTTTGTGCCCTTTGCATGTACAGGGCACTGCTTAGTTATCATAAAAGTCTTCTAATTTACTGTACTAAGTTGCTTACATTTGAACATATGTTTAAACTATTTAAATTAGACACTGGACATTTAACATTTTCCCCTGTAACAAACCAAACTACATGTTATTATGTTATTTTGTTTTGCTTCTCTATAATTAATTGGTATAATTCTACCATGTCATGAATTATTTTCACCTCCTATTTTGAATATAGATCATGTTTACGTTCAATTTATAAAACATCAGCCAGAAACTTCTATGGCTGCAGAACAACACTTTCATTAAGGACAAGTATAAAAGGCAGGTAAAATAATAATTTAACAAAACAGATATTTGAAGGCATTAGGGAGCAACCAAGGTAGGAAAGATATAAGGTTTTAATAACAGAGAGAAGAAAAAGCACATGTACATGAAGGTAAGCCAGATAAGATATTTTCTGCTGCCTTTCCCATCCAGGTATTTGCTAATTTCAAGGACACAGTTGGCAAGAGTTATATATGTGTAATTTGTAGAATTTTTTCTTAATGTGTTTTTCCTTCAAAAATAAGTTAAATATTAATTATTTCATTCAACTCAGTAGATTATATGCTATGACAAATCATATTTAATTTTATTATTCCTTTGTCTTTTCATTAGTTTGATGAGTAGTTGCCTTAATTTGATAGCTGAGTTTTGAAACTCAACAGAGTTTTTGCGCGTTCTTTATTCATCTGATGTTGAAGGCTTGAGTAGATTTGTTTTTCTACTTGAACAAGTCTTTGCACCACTTATTAATAAACAAACCCAGTAACATGTTCAATAATGCAGAATTTAAACTTAGGGAGCCAGGGGTTTACATTATAGCTATTTCACACTTTAGCTTTGGAATAAAATAGGCAGGTTATTTAACATAACCCTTTTGTGTTTCAATGTTGTCTTTGTAAATAGGAAAATGATAAATTCTATATAGTTGATGGTTGCATAAATATGGCAATAACAAAGCAAAGTGGTAACTTGTTCAAAATTATTTGCTATTTTTTTTTTTTTGAGACAGTCTCACTCCGTCACCAGGCAACAGGCTGGAGTGCAGTGGCACAACCTCAGCTCACTGCAACCTCTGCTTCCCAGGTTCAAGCAATTCTCCTGCCTCAGCCTCTCGAGTAGCTGGGACTACAGGCGCACACCACCACACCAAGCTAATTTTTTTTTTTATATTTTTATTAGAGATGAGGCTTCACCATGTTGGCCTGGATGGTCTCGATCTCTTGACCTCGTGATCCACCTGCCTCGGCCTCCCAAAGTTTATTTGCTATTTCTATTACTACTTTTTTGAAAAATATCTTGATAGTAAGATGATTATCAGTTATGAAAATGTATTTTAATATATAAAACATTTACTTATTTTACTGTAATGATAAAAAAAAACCTAGCAAATATTTTCCTAGCTATGAGAAACAATGATTATATTATTCATATATTTTTCAAAATTAATTCAAATGGCATAAAGACATTTTTCAAAAATCACTTTACAATTGTAAGAAATAATTATTAATGAAAATGAACCTGCTTCTTACATTACAGAAGAAGCATTTCTTTTTGACTGACAGATAATAAATCTAGAGAGAAAGTAGTAGATACAGTAGAGCATAAATCCCATCAAAATGTACAGAAAAGCTGTTACAATATGCACAGTCATCTGTACTTAATAGCTACACCTTGGTTTGTATCTGTCATTAATTGGTTATTGAGCCTTGGTCAAATTACCCAAATTAACATCCATCATTGTAGAATAGTGAAATAATATCCTGATATACATCCTATATTTGAAAAATGTAAGTTACTCAATAAATAGTAACACTGTGATGTTACAAAAATTACACTTCTTGTTATTTTTGGTATTATATATAAAGTGTAATAAAAATATTAAAATCTTATAGTCTTTTTATAAAATTTTTAATTTTGTGGCTATATAGTAGGTGTATATATATATGTGGTACATAAGATATTTTGATATAGGTATATAATGTATAATAATCACATTAGGGTAAATGGTATATCCATCATCTTATCAAGCATTTATCTTTGCTTTACAAGCAATCAAATTATGTTATTTTAGTTATTTTAAAACATACAGTAATTTATTACTGACAGTAGTCATCTTGTGCTATCAAATACTGGAGCTTATTCATTCTATTTTTTTTTACCTATTAACATTCCCCACTCCCCACCCCTGACTCCCACTCTCCACTACCCTTCCCAGCCTCTGATAACCATCCTTCTACTTTCTACACCATGCAATCAACTGTTTAATTTTTAGCTCCCACAAATGAGTGAAAATATGTGAAGTTTGTCTTTCCTTGCTGGGCTTATTTCACTTAACACAGTGACCTCCTATTCCAGCCATATTGTTGTTGCAAATGACAAGATCTCATTGTTTTCTTTTCTTGTCTTGTTTATTCAATAATGTACTTTGTACATGTTATGTTATGTTTTGGAGAAAAAAATTTAAATTTAATGCACTTTTAATTTTTTGGTGATAGTTTAATGCTGAAAAACATTTTTAAGTTTCCCATTTTCGAAAGAGTTAATAGACATATACAGAGTTTTGTAAATTTTGCCTACAATCCAAATGATTTTTCATGAAATTTCAAATTGTAACATTTCAAAAGAGTTCACTTAAACAAATAGACTTTCAAGGGGAAGGACTGGATTGGTGTTCAAAATTGGCTAAACAAAATGCTCAGTGATGTCATAGATTCCTGCCTTACAGATGTGTAGGGACTGCTATGAATTGTATATTACCTTAAACCCATGGGCACTCTTACCTTTTCAAAATTTTGATAGTTTCTGGGGAACAGAAAGTGTTTGGTTGCATGGAAAAGCTCTTCAGTGGTGATTTCTGAGATTTTGGTACACCTGTCACCTGAGCAGTGTACGTTGTACTTAATTTGTATGTAGACTTTTATCTGTCAAGCCCCTCTCTTTCCCCTGAGTTCCCAAGGTCCATTATATTATTCGTATGCTTTTGTGTCCTCATAGCTTAACTACCTTTTATAGGTGACAACATACAATATTTGGTTTTCCATTCCTGAGTTACTGCACTTAGAATAATAGTCTAATATATGCATATATATGTGTGTACATATATATATCACATTATCCACTCATTGGTTGATGGGCATTCAGGTTGGTTCCATATTTTTGTGCTGCTATAAATGTGAATGTGCAAGTGTCTTTTCATATAATGACTTCTTTTCCTCTGTGTAAATGCCCAGTGGTGGAATTGTGGGATTGCTGGATCAAATGGTAGTTCTACTTTTAGTTTTTAAGAAATCTTTATATTTTTTTCCAGAATGATTATGCTAGTTTACATTCCCACCAGTAATGTTCTGTTTTTAACACATCCATGCCAACATCTGCTATTTTTTAATTTTTCAATTATAACTGTTGTTGCAGGAGGAAGGTTGTATCTCATTGTGGTTTATATTTGCATTTCCTTGATAATTAGTGATGTTGAGAATTTTTAAATGTTTGCTGACCATTTGTATGTCTTCTTTTGAGAATTGTCTCTTTATGTCCTTTGCTCACTTTTTGATGGGGTTGTTTTTTTCTTACTAATTTGTTTGAGTTCCTTATAGATTCTGGAAATTAGTTCTTTGCCAGATACATAGTTCACAAACATTTTCTCCCACTCTGTGTGTTGTCTATTTAATCTGCTGATTATTTCTTTTGCTGTGCAGAAGCTTTCAGTTTAATTTGGTGCCATCTATTTATCTTTTCTTTTGTGTGCATTTGCTTTTTGGTTCTTGGTCATGGAGTCTTTGCCTTAGCCAATGTCTAGAAAAGATTTTTTGATGTTATCTTCTAGAATTTTTAAGCTTTTGATACTTTACTGATGTTTTCCAAGATCCATCTGTCTTCTACACAGGCTTGTAGAAGATTGGTCATGATGGTGTAAAAATTATAAAAGGATGCAAACCTTCTTGGAAGGCCAGAAGGTTTTGCAGAAGCCTTGGGAAAAGGTTTCTGTCTGAAGGCAGCCTAATCCTCTTACCTTGAGCTAATAGCATAGAGCAGATAACAAGGAAATGGAGAGAAGTTTATCTAAATACCTTGTTTACTCATGTTGTCCTAAGATGATCTTTGATATTCTGCGGTTACATAACTGCTCTCTACTCTGGGGATTGGCAATGTTAATTACCCTCTAATGGTGTTTACTTGAGATATTGTCATTTAATCTATACTAAATAAATGGAAACATCGTGGTTTATGGGGTGGCTGCTGACTTTGGCAGAGGGCCCCTGGCCATGAGACCATGCAAAAATCTGTGTCAGTGTACGTTTTTCATTGTCACTCTGTCGAGTCTGCTGGTTGAACTTGACACAGGCTAAATAGGAGAGTTGAACAGGGATGTCTTGGGAATCACTACCTTTGCGTCTTTCAAGTCCTTGATGGTGGCATTAATCTCTGCAATCCCTCCAGGGATATACTGTTTTTGATTTACTGTTTTTCTAGAAGAGGCAGCTCTAATGGCTTCCTTTTGGCCTTTCCCACCATAACAACCCTCATCCTACCCATCAGAGAGCCAATGTGAAGATTCTGCCAGCTGTTAAGTATGCCTATTTCAATTATGCATTCTGGCATGGGGGAAATTACTACAAGATGAGTCCAGGGATCCGCTGGATTCATTGTAAGTTAGTTCTGAGCTAAAACTCCATTAATTTCCTGACCTCCGTAAGCTCCTGCTCTAACTGGAGGACTACAGTGATGTTTTGAGTCCCCTGGAATCAAAGTCAACTCAGAGCCAGTGTCCAGTAGTACCCAAAAGGTTTGATCATTCTCTCTTCTCCAGTGCACAGTTACCTTGGTCAAAGGCCAGAAATCTCTATGGGGAAGGATGGGAGAAAGAATAACAGTATACATTCTTGGTAGTGTAGTGAGGTCCTTCCTCAAAGTGACCTGGCCTCCACTACATTCAAGGGGTTCTGGGTCTGTAAACTGGTTCAAGTCTGGAAATTGATTGAGGAGTCATGATTCTCTATTTTTATAATTTGAATTTTTTTTTGTCCACTTGACCTGGAAGTTTTCTGCTTACACAAATTAAGTAAGAATGTAGTAGGTTTCCTGTTGATTTCACTTCTAGGAACATCAGAATTAATTAGCCAATTCAAGAACCCTACATGAGTCAGACTATTCTGATTGCTGTTTTGCCTCTGCTGTCTATATACAGATGTTCTGCTGCCAAAAGTCCTCCACCTTGCCTTTGACAGTTGAGTGCTGCCACTTGGACCCTGCCACCTCAGGATCCAGTTATTCCCATTGCATTTAGCTTTTCCAATTGAGTGACTGAGGTTCCTACTGTAAGATTTGGTGTACAGAGAACAATCACAGAGCTCTTCAAGGATTCATGTGGTCCCCTCACAAATCTATTTTGCCAGGTACTGATGAAGAGTATGTCCTCTGGACCCTCTCAGTTGGGATCAGTAGGTCTAACGTGATTAAACCACTCTAGCATTCCAATCTCCCTAAGCCTTTGGATCTCTTCCTCTACATTAAACCAAGGGAGATGAGGCATTCCAACTCTCTCACAGTGGGCCACCTTTTGATCTATATTTCAACTAACCAAGCAAATCAACTATTAGAACCTTTTTAACCACCCAGATGCAACAATAAATTCAGAATCTCTGTTTAGCAGGACCATATCAATAAATTCAGCCTGATCCAACTTTATGTTCCTTCCACCATTATCCCACACCCTAAAGATCCATTTCCATACCTGTTCTCTAGATTTCTGCTTATATAAATTAGAAAACTCAAGCAATTCTTTTGTAGTATAGCAGACCTCCTGTTGGATCACACTCTGAACCTCACCTCTAGGGGTCTGCTGGGACATGAGTCTAGTTATAGTTCTAGAAGCAAAGAGGAGTGGTGGTGGTGGGTCCTAAGTAGAATCATCATGGTCATGCTTGGCAACTGTCCTAGGTGAGGCCATCACTGTTGCCTCAGGCAGTGCAGAGTTAATCTCCTCAGACAAAGGTGGAAAGGCCGATGGCAGCATAGGCAGGAGAGGGGATGTTGCCACCACTTGAAGTTGGGAGGCTGTTTCCTCTGGCAAAAAAGGCTCATCAGAATTTAGGAGCTCAATAACCCCAGCTTTATGAGGGTCCTCACACTCATTTCCTTCCCAAGTTACAGGGTCCCAGTCTTTCCCAATAAATGCCCTCACTTTAACACCTGTCAAGGCTGATTGTACATCTTTCATTACAGGTCAGCCACTCACATGATAAGAACTTGTGTCTGATTTTCTGCAATTTCAGCCCTTTTTCTGTAGTAGACAAGAATCTCATTCAGGTCAGTTTTAGAAGATTTGAGGCCAAGTTTGTGCTTGTGGAGCTGGGAGATAAAATACCTGAGCTTATCCTTTTTCTCATTACTTTGTCCAATGAACAGAGTAGCAACCAACTTCATTATATTTCTTGCTTTTCCACATATGGTCAAAGATATTATGTATAGATTCACTAAACATACTGCCTCTCAAGAGTGGTGAATCAGGAATATCAAATGCATTTATTTTGCATAACTCTTTAAACAGTTCACAACAAGGACTATCAGTGTTCTTCATACTATTAGAAGTAGACTTCTTAGCATTTTGGGGTCTAATTAATTAGATTAAACAGCCAACTCCAGCAACCCCAAAACCAAGTAAAGAAATCCATCCTTAAAATTCTGTTCCTCTAGAACAACTCCTGGCACCAAAATCTATATTAGTCATGGTTCTCTAGAGAGACAGAACTAATAGGATATATGTAGATATATGTATGTATGAAAGGGAGTTTATTAAGGAGAATTGACTCATACGATCACAAGGTGAAGTCCCACTACAGGCTATCTGCAAGCTGAGGAGGTAGAAGGCCAGTAGTGGCTCAATCTGAGTCCAACAGCCTCAGAAGAAGGAAAGCCAACAGTTCAGCCATCAGTCTCTGGTCAAAGGCCTGAGAGCCCCACAAACCACTGATGTAAGTCCAAGTGTCCAAAGGCCAAAAAACGTGACGTCTGACATCCAAGGAAGCATCCAGCATGAGAGAGAGATAAAAGCCAGAAGACTTAGCAAACCAGCTTATCTCACATTCTTCCATCTGCTTTGTTCTAGCTGAGCTGGCAGCTGTGTGGTTGATGCTCACCCATACTGAGGGTGGGGCTCCCTCTCCCAGTCCACTGACTCAAATGTTAATCTCCTCTAGCAACACACTCACAAAAACACCTGGAAGCAATTACCAGCCATCTAGACATACTTCAATTAAGTTGACACTTAATATTATCCATCATAAGTGTTTCAACCTCTCTCCATTACCCAGTTTCAGTCACTTCCACATTTACAGGTATCCTTATAGCTGTGCCCCAAACTCTCAGTACCAGTTTTCTGTATTAATCTGTTTTCATGGCTAAGGAGGCCTCAAGAGAGTTACAACATGGAAAAAAGCAAAGGGAAAGCAAAGACTTCCTTCACATGGCAGAAGGAGACAGAACGAGGAAGTGCCACTTTAAAACCATCAGCTCTCCCAAGAACTCACTCACTAGTGTGAGTGAGCACACAGAAAACTGCCTCCACAATCTAATCACTTCTCACCAGGGCCCTCCCTCAACATGTGGAAATTACAATTTGAATTGAGATTCAGGTGGGGAAACAGAGCCAAACCATATCAACTACAGACCAATATGAGTGATGAACATAGAGGATAAAATTCTCAACAAAATACTGGCTTCATAGGATGATTTAGGGAGGATTCTCTTTATCTCTATGTTTTGGAATAGTTTCGGTAAGATTGGTATCAAATCTTTTTTGAATGCCTGATGGAATTCAGCTGTGAATCCATCTGATCCTGGACTTTTTCTGGTTGGCAGTTTCTAGTTTGAGGAGGCCAACAATAGAACACCAACTCCTTTTTTGTAGGGTTTCTGCCAAGAAATCTGCCGTTAATCTGATAGATTTTCCTGTATAGGTTATCTGATGCTTTTGCCTCTCAGTTCTTAAAATTATTTCTTTTGTTTTGACTTTAGATATCCTGATGACTATGTGCTTAGATGATGATATATTTGCAATGAAATTTCCAGGTGATGTTTTGACTTCTGGTATTTAGATGTCTAGATCTCTAGCAAGGCCAGGGAAGTTTTCCTTAATTATTCCATTAAACAAATTTTCCAAACTTTTAAATATCTTGTCTTCCTCAGGAAGACCAATTGTTCTTAGGTTTCATTCATTTAACATAACCCCAAACTTCTTGGAGGCTTTGTTCCTTTATTATTATTATTATTATTTTCTTTAACTTTGTCTTTTTAATTAAAAACCCTTGTCTTTGAGCTCTGAAGTTCTTTCTTATACTTGTTCTAGTCTATTGTTGACACTTTCTAGTGCATTTTGTATTTCTCTAAGTGTGTCTTTTATTTCCAGATGCTGTGATTGTCTTTTCTTTATGATATCTATTTCACTGGAGAATATTTAATCTATATCCTGCATTTTTCTTTTTAATTTCTTTAAGTTGGTTTTCACCTTTCTCTAATATCTCCTTGAGTAGGTTAATAACCAACCTTCTGCATTCTTTATCTGGCAATTCATGGATTTCTTCTTGGTTTGGATCCATTGCCTGAGAGCTAGTGTGGTCTTTTGGGCATATCATAGAACCTTGTTTTGTCATATTACCAGAATTACTTTTCTAATACCTTCTCTTTTGGGTAGACTATTTCAGTGGGAAAATCTGGAACTCAAGGACTGCTGTTCAGATTCTCTCATCCCATGGGGTAATCCCTTGATGTGTGCACTCCCCCTTCCCTAAGAGATGAAGCTTCCTGGGAGCTGGAGTGCATTTAGTATCATTGCTCTTCTGGGTCTAGCCACCCAGCAGGGCTACCAGTCTGGGCTGGTGCTGCAGAATATCTGCAAAAAGTCCTGTGATGTGATCCATCTTCAGGTCTCACTGGCATGGATACCAATCCCTGCTCTTAATGGAGGTGGCAGGGGAATGAAGTAGACTCTATGAGAGTCCTTGGTTGTAAATATGTTTAGTATGCTAGCTTTCTTGAATGCTGGTTATGCAAGCAGTGATGTGTTTGTCTGAGCAGACTCAGGGCCTCTGGTTAACCAGGATGATTCAGGCAGTGGAATTAGCTATTGTTTTCTCCTTCCTTGGACAGTTACTCTGTCGAGTTGATGTGATGTCTTGAGTTGGTTGACCTTTAGTCAGGAGGTGGGACTTTTAAGAGCACCAGCTGTGATGGTAGAAGAGGGATGTAAGCTTGCCCTAAGTTGGCCAGGATAAGTATTCAGGTTTCTCAGGCAGTGTGCGGGACTATCAAGCTACCCAGAGTTTATGTCTATTGTAATTGACTACTGGTGTGGGTAGAAAAATATCAGGTTGGGGCAGGGTTAGGTGAATCTGAACTCAGACTTTCCTTGGGTGGGGCTTCCAGCAGCCACTGTGAGAGAGAAGGGAGTGGTTCTCTGGATACAGCCATGTTCCAGAGGGGATTATGGCTGCTTCTGTCACCAGGGAAGTGGGGAAAAACTGGTAGAGATAGGCCTCACCCAGGTCCTGCACTGTTGGAAAGGCTGGCCTTGCTCCCACCAAGCTCTTTTAAGAGCAGAGTTTATCTCCAAGCAACCTATGCATAGAATTCACAACTTCCTCAGGATATAAGCTTATTTGCTGAGAAAGGAAGCACAGCTTTCAAGCCACACCTCCTCCCTATCTGCCCACACTGTAGACCATGGATCCTGTGCTCCTTTCTGCAGAAATTCTCATTTGCCCTGTGGATTGTGCTCAAGAGAGTTTGTGCCAAGTCAAAATTATTACAAAGTTCAGCTGGAAGCTTTTTTCACAGTGTGACCCCTCCCAAATTTTACCAGCTGCCTTTGCTGAGGGCCCCTGTGAGATATAGTCAGGGATGGCTTTCCTGAGCTCAAGCTAGAAAATGGGAGTGTCTACAAGGTTCTTCGTGATGCCACTTCTACTTTTATCTTTCACACTAAATCCATTTCAGCTCTAGGCAAGGTCAAATCCTTCTCCCACAATCTGAATTCTCAGGTTCCCTAGTGGAGATGTGTGTTCAGAGGCAGGTTTTCTTCCCCTCTCACACTCTGGGAACTCAGTGTTTTGTCTGTCTTATGGAATTTGCAGCAGTGTGCCACTTCTTTCAAAGGGTCTGTGAATTCTTTTCGTTTTCTTGGTATGTTCCTATGGTGGTTCCTGGAGCAAAAGTCTACAGTGTGAGTCTTCAGAGGCTATTAAGTTTGCTTAGGTGGGAGCTGAATGTTAGCCCTATCTCCTCTCGCCATCCTCCTCCCACTCTGGATCTCATTGTTTTCTATGACTGAATAGCACTCCATTGTGTATAAGTACCACATTTTCTTTATCCATTTGTCTGTTGCTGGACATGTAGTCTGCTTTAAAATTTTCTTTATTGTCAATAGTGCTGTGATAAACGTGAAAGTGGAGATACCTCTTCAAAATACTGCTTTTCTTTCTTTTGGGAAAAAGAGATGAGTAGGATTGCTGGATCACATAGTAGCTCTATGTTTAGTTTTTTGAGGAATCACCAAACTGTTCTCCATAGTGGTTGTACTAATTTACATTCCCACTAACAGTGTAAAAGACTTCCTTTTCTCCATATGCTTGTCAGTATTTATTATTGACTTTCTTTTGGATAAAAGCCATTTTAACTTGGATAAGATGATAATCTCATTGTAGTTGTGATTTGCATTTCTCTAATGATCAATGATATTGAATGCCTTTTTATATGCCTGCTTGCCATTTATATGTGTTCTTTTATTTTTATTTATTTTTAATTTTTTTATTGCATTTTAGGTTTTGGGGTACATGTGAAGAACATGCAAGATTGTTGCATAGGTACACACGTGGCAGTGTGATTTGCTGCTTTCCTCCCCTTCACCTATATCTGGCATTTCTCCCCATGCTATCTCTCCCCA
>CAUYLG010055823.1:0-17827 GCA_963573385.1 Cacajao melanocephalus | reverse complement strand
TTGGCTGCTTGTTTGTTATTTTCATCCCTTATTCCTTCCTGTCTCCATTGTTAAGCACAATTATTGGCATAAAAGAGGTTTTTAATACCCATTTTTAGACTGCATTCTAGCCTGGGCAATAGAACAAGAATCCCATTCTCTCGCCCTCTTTCTCTTCCTCTTTCTTTCTCTCTTACATTCTTTTTTCTTTCTTTCTTTCACTCTTTCTTTCTTTCACTCTTTCTTTCTTTTCTCTTTTTCTTTCTAAGAAAAAAAAAACCAGCAGCCTCCTGATCCCAGAGCTGCATTCCACAAAAGCAACTACTTTTAGGCACTTTAAGCCATTTTGTGTGATATTCCTTCCATAATTCTAAATGGCATGCTTACACTGATAATTCCTGACCTACCAATTTTAGACCTATTGACTTACTTTGTTGAAAATATTTGGTTTTAACTCTTGCAGCACCCAAACACTCCCACTTTCTTCTTCCCTCAACTTCTCAATAAAAAATTGAATACTCCATAACTGCATTATTTATTACAAGTATGTAAACATTTTCACAACTAAGCTATACACCATGCTATGACTTTCTTTCTTGCATAATTTTTTATTTTCTCTGAGGTTAAATGCCTCGTGTTTTTGTTTGTATCTTCCAATGTACCTATGACCAATATTTCCTCCACAATAACCAAATATCAAAACTCTTTTACTTAGACATTCATCTTCTAAAAACTGTCAACAGTTGTCATCTGCTGTCGTATCCTCCCTTGTTTCTCTTTGTCTTTGGAAGTTTACACCTTTTAAATTCCACTACTGCTACTTTTGCAAGCTTTCAGGAAACAGCAGTTTAAATGTGTGTACAATTTGCCAGGTTTAACCAGAATTTAAACATAAACGATTAATTTTTATCTTATTAATTTTTTAAGGAAAAGGCTCATTATTATCATTCGCATCTAACATATAATATCGCATCAATTTAAATGTATACATTTCATATTTTAACATCTCTGAAATCGGGATGCACCTTATAATCAACGATGTATCAGTTTAACTGACAGCTTTATTCTTTTTCTTATCAACACATAAAATAATGGGATGCATCTTATAATTGATAACATCTTAGAACTATGAAATTCATTGAATATTCCCACCATCAAAATATGACACAAAAATAATTGAAATTAAGTAAAAGAAATTTAATATTACTTTTCAAAAGATCAAAAAACAGCAGCCAGGCATGGTATTTGTGGCCAGGCACGGTGGCTCATGCCTATAATCTCAGCACTCTGGGAGGCCAAGCTGGGTGGATCTTTTAAGGCCAGGAGTTTGAGACCAGCCTGGGCAACATGGTGAAACCCCATCTCTCTTAAGAATACAAAAATTATCTGGGCTTCGTGGCACACGACTATAGTCCCAGCTACTCGGGAGGCTGAGGCATGAGAGTCGCTGGAACCCAGGAGGCACAGGTTGCAGTGAGCCGAGATCATGCCACTGAACTCCAGGCTGTGAGACAGAGCGAGACTCTGTCTCAAAAAACAAACAAACAAATAAACAAATAAATCATTTGAAATGGTGCAGTCACTGTGGAAAACAGTATAGCAGTTCCTCAAAAAGTTGAAAATAGAATTGCCATATGATTGAGTAATCCCACTTCTGGTATACTGAAAAAAGGATCTCAACAAGATTATCTGCATACCCATGTTCATAGCAGCATTATTCACAATAACCAAGAAATGAAAGAAACCCAACTGTCCATGAATCAATGTTTAAATACGGTATATACATATAACAAAATATTATTCAGACTTAAAAAGGAAGGAAACCCTGTCGTATACTACCACAACACGCATGTATGAAACTTGAAGACATTATATTAAGTGAAATAGCCAGTTACAAAAAGGCAAATACTGTATGATTACACTTACATTAAATATCTAAAGTAGTCAAATTCATAGAAACAAAAAGTAGAATGGTAGTTGCCAAGGGGGAGAGGAAAACAGGGAGTTGTTTGATGGGTACAGAGTTTCAGTTTTAATCTTTTGCAAGATTAAAAGAGTTCTGAGCCAGGAGCAGTGGCTTATGCTGTAATCCAAACACTTTGGAAGACTGAGGTAGGAGGATCATTTGAGGCCAGGAGTTCAAGATTACAGTGAGCTATGATCGCAGCACTGCACTCCAGCCTGGGTGGCACAGTGAGATTCTGTCCCTTCCTTTAAAATAAAAAGAGTTCTGGGCCGGGCGCAGTGGCTCACACCTGTAATTCCAGCACTCTGGGAGGCCAAGGAGGGCGGATCACAAGGTCAGGAGTTCGAGACCAGCCTGGCCAATATGGTGAAACCATCTCTCTACTAAAAATACAAAAAAATTGGCTAGGCTTGGCGGTGCATGCCTGTAATACTACTACTACTCAGGAGGGCTGAGGTAGAAGAATTACTTGAACCTGGGAGGTGGAGGTTGCAGTGAGCCGAGATTGCACCACTGCATTCCAGCCTGGGCAACAGAGCAAGACTCCGTCTCAAAAAAAAAAAAAAGTTCTGGAGATCTGTTATACAACATTGTGAATACACTTAACACTGTTGAACTATACACTTGAAAACTGCTTAGAAGGTAAAACAATATATCAAATTGTATACTTTAAATATGTACAGTTTATTGTATGTAAACTATATCTCAATAAAACTGTTTAAAAATCATCTGAGCCAACAGAAAAGCTCAGAAAAACTGCTAGATATAAGATACTGCTCCAAAACCAGTGACTTTTCTATATACTTAAATACTTTACTTTTGTCTTCTAGTTTTATAATTCAAAAAGGAATTTCACACGCTCTGCCTTCACTTAAATTTTGATAAGCATTAGAAAAAAAAACCCAACCAGGTGTGGTGGTTCATGCCTGTAATCTGTGCTTTGGGAGGTCAAGGCAGGAGGATTGCTTAAAGCCAGGAATTCAAGACCAGCCTGGGCAAACACAGCAAGACACCTTCTCAATTTTTTAAATAAAAAATAAATGTAAAATAAAATAAACAAACCCACCTATGAGACACACCACTGTTCTTCTTTAACAGATGAGAAAACAGATCTCTGCCATGCTATGCAAAGAATTTACCCAATGTAGAGCTTCTACTTGAACCAGATATTCTGACTCCCAGCTAATGATTTTCTATTCCAAATATACAAAGAAAAAATATTCTATTCATAATAGCAACAAAAACATAAAATACTTGGGAATTATTTTAAGGGGACACTGGTAAAAATAAAACTATGTAACTTTTTTTGAGGAAACAAAAGTCAAATTGAATAAAATAGATACTTTATGCATCCATTATTATAATACAACATTTAATTAAAATGGTGATTTTTCTTCAGTGAACTATAAATTTAACAAAATTCCAATTGCAATAGTAATAGGATACTTTATAAAGTGTTATTAAATGGGTTAAAAATTATTTGAAAACATAAAATGGGGAAGAATATCAAGCCTTTTTAAAAAGGAAGGCTTAGCCTTACCAGATATCAAAATGTATTATAAAGAAACATTAATCAAAAGGGAATACTGAGTCAAAAACAGAAACATAAATTAACAGCAGAGAGATGCTAAACATAGGACACGCACACACACACAGATATAAATTTAACCAAAGACAAGTTAAGCATAATGTATGAAAAATCAATCGTTTAATATATCCTGATGTGCTGTGTTGATAGCAATACCAAGAAAATTTAACTTACACCAACTACTCGTACTACACACCACAATAAACCTTGGGTAAGTTAAAGTATTAAATACTAAAAATACAGTATTGTGATAAAAGCACACTAAGTGTGCTATTGTCCTCTTACACTGAGGCAAGAAAATGTTAATAGAAATCACAAAGCAAAAGATAGATAAACATTGTTATATAAAATGTTAAAACTTCTCTAAAACAAAAATCCTGGCTGGGCGTGGTGGCTCACACCTGTAATCTTAGCCCTTTGGGAGGCAGAAGTCAGCAGATTGCTTGAGCCCAGGAGTTCAAGACCAGCCTGGGCGACATGGCAAAACCCTGTTTATACAAAAAACAGCTGGGCATTGTGGTGCTTGCCTGTAGTCCCAGCTACTCAGGAGGCTGAGGTGAGAGGATTAATTGAGCCCAGAAGGTGGAGGCTGCAGTGAGCCGAGATCATGCCACTGCACTTCAGCCTGGGCAGAGCCAGACTCTGTCTCAAAAAAAAAGAAAAAAAATTTTAATAGCACTAACATAAAAAAAAAAGGAACAGAGTTATTAAAATGACAAAGACATCAAATTTTAACAAAATACAGCAATTTTTGTACAGCAAGGTACAAAAACACAATCGATAAATAGCTTGTATTCAAAAGAAAAATATGGCCAGGCACAATGGCTCACACCTGTAATCCCAACACTTTGGGAGGATTGCTTGAGCCCAGGAGTTCAAGACCAGCCTGGGCAACATAGCAAGATCCTGTCTCTATTTTTTAAAAAAAGTAAAAATTAGCTGGGTGTGGTGGTAAGCACCTGTAGTTCTAGCTACCTGGGAGGCTCAGGCAGCAGGATCACCTGAGCCCAGAAGGTAGAGGATGTAGTGAACTATGATCATGCCATTGCACTCCAGCCTGGGTGACAGAATGAGATCCTACAAAAAAGAAAAAAAAAAAGAACAGAAAAGAAAAGAGAAAAACACCAAAAAAGTGATATTACAAGAGTTAATAATAGCATCATTTATAATCACATACTGAAAAAACACCCTGGCACTAGCCAGGCGCATATGTAGTCCCAAGCACTCTACTCAAGAGGCAGACATAGGAGGACTGCTGAGCCCCGGAGCCCCAGCCAGCCCCAGCAACATGGGGAGAGCCCTCTCAACAAAACAAAACAACCCTGGAACTAATAAGACGGAATGACTAAACAACACATACTACATTAACTCAGTCATAAATGATATATAAAGAACTATGTGAAAAGGAAAAAAAGCAAAGAAAAAGGCTGTATCTATATTAAAATTATAACTATGTAAAAATTATAAATCCATATAGAGACCCAAAGCCAAATATACATGTAAATGCTTGTAGGAAAAGTTCCTAAAAGAGGGCTTCCAATTAGGGATGGCAGATTAAAAACAAATATCAACTCTTGCTTCTTCCTAAAACCCCACTACAATTTCAGCAAAGGAATAAGTCCACAACATCAAGGAAAAACAATCAGAACAAAATTTTGTAATCTGGAACACGGATATATACGTAGCAACTTAAAAAACCTGAAAAGATAACTGGATTTCCTACCTAGTAGTAGGGAAAATGGAGAACCACTCAAATTTATATCAAAAAATTCCGAAAAGATCGAATAATTTATAGCACCAGGTGGCCATCCAGGAGAGGCTAAAATAAGGAGGACTGACCAAAAGCATATTTAAGAAACCATCAAATTCTCAGATCCTCTCCTTTATTCTGTGGACTCAGACGACTGCCCTCCCCAATGACAGCAGAAGACTAGAGCTTTGGCTAGACATGATGGTTCATGCCTGTAATCCCAGCAATCTGGGAGGCTGAGGTGAGAGGGCTGTTTGTGCCCAGAAGTTCAAGACCAACCTGGGCAACATGGCAAAGTCCCATCTCTACAAAAAGTACAAAAATTAGCTGTGTGTGGTGTGCACACCTGTAGTGCCCCAACTACTTGGGAGGCTGAGGTAGGAGGATCACCTGAGCCCAGGAGGTCAAGGCTGTGGTGAGCCATGATTGTGCCATAGTCAGCAAGATGTACTCATATGCTGAGCTTCCAATCAGCTGTACAGTCTCCCACTTAAATTTGAGCAGACAACTGTGTTAGAGGAACACCTCTAACATTTACAACAGAGACAAAACAAATAAGCAAACAACGGAGGGAGGAAAAAGATAACTTCAAAATAAAAAAGTATATTATTTTTTTTTTTGAGACGGAGTCTCACTCTATCGCCCAGGCTGAAGTGCAGTGGCGCCATCTTGGCTCACTGCAGACTCCACCTCCCAGGTTCAAACAATTCTCCTGCCTCAGCCTCCTGAGTAGCTAGGATTATAGGTGTCTGTCACCATGCCTGGATAATTTTTGTATTTTTAGTAGAGAGGGGGTTTCACCATGTTGGCCAGGCTGGTCTCGAACTCCTGACCTCAGGTAATCTGCCTGTCTTGGCCTCCCAAAATGCTGGGATTACAGGTGTGAGCCACCACACCCAGCCTAAGAATGTATATTATTTTTAATATCCTCAGAAAGCTAAGAAAAAAATACCACAACCACAAAATAACAAAATACTATATATAAAAAAGGATATTCAGAGAACAAAAGAAAATCTTTAGAAATTAAAAATATACTGGCATATATTTTTTAAAAAAAACAAACTTAAGAGGGCTACAAGAAAAACCTGAGTAAGTTTTTTAGGAAATAGAGCAAGAAGACAAAGAAATTAAAAATATGAGAGAAGATAAGATGATGACAGAGGCAGACCAAAAAATTCCGTATCAGAATAATAGGAATGCCAAAAGGAGAGAACAGAAAATGAGAGAACAAATTGTCAATTTAGTAATTCAAGAAAATTTGCCAGATCAGAACCACAAATTTCCCACAGAGAGCCCAACATAATAAATGAAAATAGATCCACAGCAAGGCACATGATCGCAAAATTTGAGACCTATGGAGACAAAAAGATCTTAGTTTCTGGAAAGAAAAGAAGGGTCACATAAAATGGTACAGAAATAAGATGGCTTTTTTCCCCCTTAAGATAAGGTCTCACTCTGTCTCCCTGGCTAGAGTGCAGTGGTGTGATCATGATTTACTGCAGTCTCAAACTCCTGAGTTCAGGTGATCCTCCCACCTCAGCCTGCTGAGTAGTTAGGACTTCAGGTACATACTACCACACCTGGCTAAATTGTACAGTTTTTGTACAGACAAGGCCTCGCCATGTTGCTCAGACTGGTCTTGAACTCCTGGGCTTAAGTGATCCTCCCACCTTGGCCTCCCAAAGTGCTGGGACTACAGGCGTGAGCCATCACACCTATCGGTGGAACATAATTCTTTAAAATTTCTGAAGTTAAATCATTTTCAACCTAGAGTTCTATACATTAGCCTGACATTAACCAAGTGTGAAGGTAGAATAATGGCATTTCCAGGCATTCAGGATTTTTACATGTTGTCTTCCCATGTACCCTTTTCTCACGAAGCTCTAAGAGGACCTGGTTCTTAGATGGCATTTCTGGACTTGCCCTGGACCAGAGGGGCGCCCAATCCCCTGAAGGGTGAGTTCCAGGCCAGGCAGCATTCACCACAAGCTGACTGAAGACCCCTTGGGTCTCAAGGGAACACTGGTGGGAGTGTGGCAGTACTCTCCATGGGCCTGAGGTGGGTGTGGCCATGGGGTAAGGCTCCTCTGCCTATGAAAAGAAGAGAGAAGAGTGGGAAGGACTGTATCTTGTGGTGTGAATGCCAGCTCAGCTGCAGTACAACAGATCACCAGGTAGACTTCTAAGGTTTTTGACTCTAGTCCCTGGCTCCCAGGTGGCACTCTGGACCCTCCCGGGGTCTGGGGGAACTCACTACCCTGCAGTTTAGGACATAGGCTTGGCTGGCTTTGCCACCTGCTGATTGATTGTAGCAAACATAGGCAGTGGCCAGGGAGTAGCTACAGCAGGCCTTAGGCAAGACCCAGTGCTGTGCTGGCTTCAGGTCTGACCCAGCATAGTCCTAGTGGTGGTGGCTTACAGGGGTGCTTTGTGTAGCCCACCCCCAGCTCCAGATGGCTCAGCATAGAAAAGACTACATTCGTTTAAGAAAAAGTAAAAGAAGAGAACAAGAGTCTCTACCCGGTAATCCAGAGAATTCTGGATCTTGTCCAAGACAGCAAGGCAGTACCTCTAAGAGTCTACGAGAACCATAGCACTATTGGGCTTGGGGTCCTTCCTAAAGCAGATATAGCTTAGATCACAAGACCCAGGTCCTTTCAAATATCTGGAAAGCCTTCCCAAGAAGGACAGGTATGGACAAGGCCAGACTGCAAAGGCTACAATAAATATTTAACTCTTCAATGCCCAGACACAGACAAACATCTACAAGTATCAACACAATCCAGGAACTAAATAAGGCACCAGGGACCAATCCTGTTGAAAAAGAGATATGTGACCTTTCAGACAGAAAATTCAAAGTAGCTGTTTTGAGGAAACTTCAAAGAAATTCTAGGTAACACAGAGAAGGTATTCAGAATTCTGTCAGATAAACTCAACAGAGATGCAGTGGACCAAAATCGCACCACTGCTCTCCAGCCTGGGTGACAGAGCCAGACTCTGTCTCATTAAAAAAAAAAAAAAAAAAAGAGGTTGAAATAATTAAAAAGAATCAAGCAGAAACTCTGGAGCTGGAAAATGCAGTTGGCATACTGAAGAACATTATCAGAGTCTTTTTTTTTTTTTATTTGAGATGGAGTCTTGCTCTGTTGCCCAGCCTGGAGTCCAATGGTGTGATCTCGGCTCACTGCAACCTCTGCCTCCTGGGTTCAAGCCATTCTCCTGCCTCAGCCTCCCATGTAGCTGGGACTACAGGCACATGCCACTGTGCCCGGCTAGTTTTTTGTATTTTTAGTCGAGATGGAGTTTCACCGTGTTAGCCAGGATGGTCTCGATCTCCTGACCTCATGATCCACTCACCTTGGCCTCCCCAAGTGCTGAGATTACAGGCATAAGCCACCATGCCTGGCCCATCAGTCTTTTAACGGCAGATTTGATCAAGCAGGAGAAAGAATGAGCTTGGGGACAGGCTACTTGAAAATACACGGAGGAGACAAAAAATAATAGTAAAAGCAATAAAGGAGGCCTACAGGATTAGAAAATAGCCTCAAAAGGGCAAATCTAAGAGTGATTGGCCTTAAAGAGGAGGCAGAGAAAGAGATGAAACAGAAAGTTTACTCAATGGGATAATAACAGAGAACTTCTCAAATCTAGAGAAAGATACCAATAACCAAGTACAAAAAGGTTATAGAGCACCAAGTGGACTTAACCCAAAGAAGACTGCCTCAAGGCATTTAATCATCAAACTCCCAAAGGTCAAGGATAAAGAAAAGATCGTAAAAGCAGCAAGAGAATAGAAACAACATACAATGGAGCTCCAATACCACTGGCAGCAGACTTTTCAGTGGAAACCTTACAGACCAGAAGAGAGCAGCATAACATATTTAAAGGAAAGAGTTTAGTCTATTGATGAAGGAAAAAACCCTTATACTCTAGAATAGTATATCCAGGGAAATTATCCTTCAAACATGAAAGACAAATAAATTTTCCAAGACAAACAATAGCTAAGGGATTTTATCAACACCAGACCTGGCCTACAAGAAATGCTAAAAAAAAAAAAAATACTTCAATCAGAAAGAAAAGGATGTTAATCAGCAATAAGAAATCAGCTGAAAGCATAAAACTCACTGGTAAGAGTAAGTATACAGAAAAACACAAAATACCCCAACACTGTAACTATGGTATATAAACTATTCATCTTAAGTAGAAAGACTAAATGACGAATCAATCAAAAGTAATAACTGCAACAACTTTTCAAGACATAGTACAATAAGGTATAAACAGTAACAACAAAAGTTAAAAAGCAGGGGGACATATTTAAGGCATGGAGCCTTTATTAGTTTTCTTTTTGCTTGCTTGTTTATGCAAACAGTGTTAAGTTGTTATCAGGTTAAAATAACAGATTATAAGATAGTATCTGCAAGCCTCATAATAACCTCAAACCAACAAACATACAACAAATACACAAAAAATAAAAAGCAAGAAACTAAATCGTATTACCAGAGAAAATCCCTTCACTAAAAGGAAGACAGGAAGGAAAGGAAGAAGAAAGAGAAAATCACAAAACAACCATAAAACAAATAACAAAATGGCAGGAGTAAGGCCTTACTTATCAATAGTGACACTGAATGTAAATGGACTAAACTCTTCAATCAACAGACAGAGTGGCTGAATAAATAAAACAACCACCATTGATCTGTTGTCTATAAGAAACACACTTCACCTATAAAGATACACATAGATGGAAAATAAAGGGATGGAAAAATATACTCTAAGACAATGGAAACCAAAAAAGAACAAGGCACTATACTTAGACAAAATAGATTTTAAGACAAAAATATAGGACAAGACAAAGAAGGTCACTAGATAATGATAAAGGGGTCAATTCGGCAAGAGGATATAACAGCTTTAAACATATGTGCATGCAATGCTGGAGCACCCAGATATATATTTAATATCTAAAGCAAATATTATTAGAGAGAGAGACAGACTCCAATACAATAATAGCTGGAGACCTTGACACCCAACTTGCAGCACTGGACAGAGCTTCCAGACAGAAAATCGACAAAGATACATTGGACTTAATCTGCATTATAGACCAAATGGATCTAATAGATATTTATAGAACACTTCATCCAATAACTGCAGAACACACATTCTTTTCCTCAGCACATGGATCACTCTCAAGGACAGACTAGACAAAGACACATCAAAAAAGACATCAAGGCTGGGCACGGTGGCTCACGCTTGTAATCCCAGCACTTTGGGAGGCCAAGGTGGGTGCATCACGAGATCAGAAGTTCAAGACCAGCCTGGCCAACACAGTGAAACCCTGTCTCTACTGAAAATACAAAAATTAGCTGGGCATGGTGGAGGGCACCTGTAATCCCAGCTACTTAGGAGACTTAAGCCTGGGAGGTGGAGGTTGCAGTGAGCCAAGATCACGCCACTGCCCTCTAGCTTGGGTGACAAAGCCAGACTCCATCCCAAAAAAAAAAAAAAAAAAAAAAATACCAAACCAAAGACACATCAAAAAAGACAAAACCAAAACCAGATAAAGACACATCAAAAAAGAAAACTACAGACCAATATTGCTGATGAATATTAATGCGAAAATCCTCAACAAAATATTAGCAAACTGAATTCAACAATACATTTAAAAAATCATCATAAGCAAATAGGATACATCTTTGGGAATATAAGGAATGTAAGGATGGTTCAAAAACACAAATCAATCAATGTGACACAGCATATCAACAGAATGAAAGACAAAAACCATAATCATTTTAACTGATGCTGAAAAAGCATTTGATAAAACTCAACATCCCTTCATAATAAAAACCCCTCAAAAAACTGGGTATAGAAGGAACCTCAACATAATAAAAGCTATATACAACAGACTCACAGCTAGTATCATCCTGAATGGGGAGAAATTAAGACTTTCCTCTAAGATCTGGAACACAACAGGCATGCCCACTTTTACCACTGTTATTCAACATAGTACTAGAAGTCCCAGCTAGAGCAATCAGACAAGACAAAGATATAAAGTGCATCCAAACTGGAAAGGAAAGAGTCAAATTATCCTTATTTGCAGATGATATGATCTTTTATACTTGGAAAAACCTAAAGACTCCATCAAAAAACTATTAGAACTGATAAACAGATTCAGTAAAATTGCAGGATACAAACTCAACAACAAAAATCAGTAGGATTTCTATACATCAACAGTGAACAATCTGAAAAAGAAATTAAAACACGATGAAAGAAATTGAAGAGAGGACACCAACAAATGGAAAAAGTATTCCATGTTCATGGATTGGAAGAATCAGTATTGTTAAAATGTCCATACTATACAAAGTGATCCACAGATTTAATGCAATTCTTATCAAAATACCAACGGCATTCTTCACAGAAATAGAAAACAACTATCCTAAAATTTAGATGGAACCACAAAAAACCCAGAATAGCCAAAGATATCTTAAGAAAAAGAAGAAAACTGGGTGGGGTGTGGTGGCACACATCTGTAACCCAGTATTTTAGGAGGTCAAGGCGGGAGGATTACTTGAGCCCAGGAGCTCAAGACCAGCCTGGGCAACATGGCAAGATCTCCCACCTCTACAAAAACTTAAAAAATCAGTTGGGCATGGTGGCGTGCACCTATAGCCCCAGCTACTGGAGAGGCTGAAGCAGGATAGCTTGTGCCCAGGAGCTTGAGGCTGCAGTGAGCTGTGATCATGCCACTGTACTCCGGTCTGGGTGACAAAGTGAGACCGTGTCTCTGAAGCAAAAGAACAAAACTGAAGGAATTATATTACCTGACTTCAAATACTACAGAACTGTAGTAACAAAAACAGCATGGTACTGGCATAAAAACAAGACACACAGACCAATGGAGCACAATAAAGAACTGAGAAACAAATCCACATACCTACAGTTAACTCATTTTCAATACAGGTGCCAAGAACATATACTGGGGAAAAGAGAGTCTCTTCAATAAATGGTGCTGGGAAAACTGGATATCCACATGCAAAAGAATGAAACTAGACACCTAAGTCTTGCCATATACAAAAATCACATCAAAATAGATTCAATAATTAAATCTAAATCCTCTAGCTATAAAACTACTACAAGAAAAAAATTGGGGAAACTCTCCAGGACATCAGTCTGGGCAAAGATTTCTTAAGTAATACCCCGCAAGCTCAGGCAACCAAAGCAAACATGGACAAATGAGATCACATCAGGCTAAAAAGCTTCTGCACAGCAAAGGAAACAATCAACAAAGTGAAAAAGCAACCTGCAGAATGGGAGAAAATATTTGCAAACTGCTCATCTGACAAGGGATTAATAATCAGAATATATAAGGAGCTCAAACAACAGGAAAATAAAGAAATGCACACCAAAACTCCAATGAGATATCATCTCACCCTAGTTAAAATGGCTTATATCCAAGAGAGAGGCAATAACAAATGCTGGCAAGGACATGGAGAAAAGGGAACCCTTCTTTGCTGTTGGTGGGAATATAAATTAGTACAACCACTACGGAGAACAGTTTGGAGGTTCCTCAAAACACTAAAAATAGAACCATCATACAATCTAGCAATCCCACTGCGGGGCATATACCCAAAAGAAAGAAAATCAGTACAGTGAAGAGATATCCACACTCCCATGTTTGTTGCAGCACTGTTCACAATAGTCAAGATTTAGAAGCAACTGAAGTATCCATCAACGGATGAATGGATAAAGAAAATGTGGTACTTATACACAATGGAGTACTATTCAGCCATAAAAAAAAGAATGAGAGTCAGTCATTTGCAACAGCATGGATGGAAGTGGAGGTCACTATGTTAAGTTAAATAAGCCAGGCACAGAAAGACAAACATCACATGTTCTCAATTATTTGTGGACTATAAAAATCAAAACAATTGAACTCATGAAGATAGAGAGAGTAGGACGGTTACCAGAGGCTGGGAAGGGAAGGGTAGTGGGGAATTTGGGGATAGGTGGGGATGGCTAATGGGTACAAAAAAAATAGGTAGAATTAATGAATAAGGCCTAGTATTTTGATAGCACCATAGGGTGTCTATAGTCAATAATAATTTAATTGTACATTTTTAAATAACTAAAAGTATAACTGGATTGTTTGTAACAGAAAAGGTAAATGTTTGACCAGGCACAGGGGCTCACGCCTGTAATCCCAGCACTTGCAGGCGGATCATGAGGTCAGGAGATGAAGACCATTCTGGCTAACACAGTGAAACCCCATCTCTCCTAAAAATACAAAAAACTAACAGGTGTGGTGGCACACACCTGTAGTCCCAGCTACTCGGGAGGCTGAGGCAGGAGCATCACTTGAACCCAGGAGGCGGAGGTTGCAGTGAGCTGAGATCACACCACTGCACTCCAGCCAGGGAGACATCTCAAAAAAAAAAAAAAAAAAAAAGATAAATGTTTGAGGGGATGGATTCCCCATTTTCTGTGATGTGATTACATACCACATGTCTGTATCAAAACATCCCAGGTACTCCAAAACTATATATACCTACTATGTACCCACAAAAACTAAAAATAAAAAATTACATATATAAAAAGGGGAACAGCTCTGAAAATGTACTCTACAAAAATAAGGGAGTAAAGCAAAACAAAACAAACGACGTACTCTAACACTGGAAACAGGAGGTGGTAGTGGGGAAGGGCAATACCAGAAGGCCAGCTGTGCACCAGAGTGGAGAGCTGCCACTTCACACATGGATACAGGAAGAGGCTCCACAAAAGATTTCTACAGAAAGCGGAAATTCATGAACTACCTGATGGGTCTGAATTGAATGTCTTTAGAGGAGATTTAGACAACTGGTGAAGAGTATGGAGCTAAATTAATTATAAGTACACAGAAAATTAAGCAAATGAAAAATGAGGGGAATAATTAGCTAGGGGAAAATAAAAATGTTGTAAATTTCACTATTTACAGAGTCATAATATTGTAAACACTGAATACTGACCTAAGAAATATTATAATTTGACTATATTAAGGGGATGGGGGAGATGAAAAAGGTATGGGCATATGCTAAGAATGGGGGAGGAAAGACAGCTCGTGTCTCATCTTCAATAGTGGGAAATTAAGAGATGCTGCTGGAATCTGAAAAATTAAGTAGGAGCAATATAACCAAGTTATAATGGAGACATAGAAGTAAATACCAAAAAGAAAACAAACAAAAACAAAGCTAAAAGAGGTGAAGGTGGTTGCCTATGGGGGGAGAGATGGAAATAAGCAGGGGCAACTGTTTTCCATAATAAACGGTGCAGAACTATTTGATGCTTTAAACTCTGTGTATGTATAATATTGGTAGAAAATTTTTGAACAGGTACACAGCCACATGCTCATTTTCTGTTGTTTAAAAATATTAGAATACATATTTTTAAAACTCCAGGATAGCTTTGCTTCTAAAACTTATTTATCTTTTGTGAAATGGGATAGAACATTTTACAAATCTAACTCTAGACCCCGGAGCAAGGCAGCTTACCTAGGAATTCATAGAGAATTGGCAAAGTACCAACTATATTCAAACATAAAAAGAAGTTGTGCCTTTCAAGATCAGTTCACCTACCTGATGAAAGAAATAGGTAACAGCAAGGTCATTGTCATTTAAGAGGATTTCTTCTTCTGTTGTAAAAAGCCACTTTCGAATGGTCAAGCAGGTACCTGGCACAGCTGATGTATAATTCTGAATGTAGAGTTTGTGAGGAAACTCATTAGGTGCCAACTTACGTACTAAAGGAAAGACAAAACACAGAAAGCTAGAGTAAAAACATATAAGAAATTTCCCTAGTTTAAACTACATACGGCAAATCAAGAATGATATGCTATCATTAACCAGAACATCAGCTCAAATTCATCAAGGAGTTCTGCCTTGGAGCACAAAACAGCCATAATCTGTCCAGCCAAATATCCCTTCTAGCTATGACCATGACCAGTCAAGTCTCAAGCTGATTGAAACCTATCACTTGAATTACAGGTTGCTGTGGTCTGGATATTTGTCCCCTGACAAAGCTCATGTTGACATTTGATCCCCAGTGTTGGAGGTGGGGCCTAATGTGATCTCTGCACACACCATGAATGGAAGACAGCAGACCTTACCAGATGCCCAATCTTGAACCCAATCTTAAAGATGCTTGGTGGACATCAGCTGAAAACCAGCTGAATCATGAGCCAAATAGACCATTTTTCTTTATTAATTACCCAGCCTCAGGTATTCCTTTATAGCAACGCAAAATAGACTAAAACACAAATCAGTTAACATAACTCTGCAAACAGCACAAACTCCAAATTTAGTTAAAATATCTGATCCATTAACTAGTAAGTTACAGCTAATGTCCACTAAATATCCTTAAAGCAAGCCTCTCCTCTTATGCAGCTATGTGCATTCAGAGTCTCTCATGCGGCAGTTCTCAATGAACTGCTTTTACTGTTAAGGCCAAAAGGTTCTTTCCGGCCTACCTCCAAAAATCCTACAGCATTCCTCAAAGTGAAAAGCGTCTTCTGAGTAATGTTACTTCCTAACAGCCACCCAAACAGGATAAAAAAACTGCCACTTTTAATTTCTAAATTGCCTTTCTTTGGAAAGGCTGAGTTTTCTTTTCTTTTCTTTCCTTTCCTTTTTACTTTTATTTATTTGTTTATTTTTGAGGCAGGGTCTCATTCTGTTGCCTGGGCTGGAGTATACTGGCACAATCATAGCTTACTGCAGCCTTAACCTCCTAGGCTCAAATGGTCCTCTTACCTCAGCCTCCTAGCTTGGACCACCTGCATGTGTCACCATGCTTGGCTAATTTTTTAATTTTTTGTAAAGATAGCAGTCTCACTATGTTGCCCAAGCTGGTCTCAAACTCCTGGGCTCAAGCAATCCTCCTGCCTCAGCCTCCCAAATTGCTGAGATTACTTCCTCTCTCAATATTTACTTGGCTTTGTAACACTACAAAAGACAGATTTAATATTTTCCATTTTATAGAAAATGAAACTAAAACTTAGAAAAAAAATAAGGTTAGAATCCAAATGTCCTGGTACCTTAGTAGTCCTTTGCTATGTAATTTACATCTGCCTAGTTACACTGCTGTGAGTTGGGAAGAAAAAAAAATATTAGGGAGATGGCTGCTTTCAGGGAATCAAACTTATTCTACCTGGACCTGAGATGGCAAGGCAACCTAAATCCACAAACTCTCCCCCTTTCTGGGATAAGGAAGGTCTGATCAACCAGTATTATCTGTATCAATTATGGTCTTAATCCTGTATAAATATATACGACATGGAAGAGACCCATAAACTGTAGGAAATCTATGCTATTCAGAGAAAGCTCTCACTCTCTCCTCTTTGTAGTCTCAATGCAACCAGTATGACTACCATCCTTGCCTTTTATAAAATAAAATATAAGACAAACTTCCTGTCACCATGCAATAAAATTTCCTTGGAAGAGGAAATTTATTCATACAGAAACTTAAATGTATGCATTAAAACAAGGATTTTAAGCAATGTATATCTTTCTAACTTCTGAAAACAGAAAGCTACTCTTAGGAATCTTTACAAAAATCCTAAAGTACACTAAAACAACATGTAGTTAAGTAGAGCATCCCATCTTTTTAAGCCTGTTTTATTGGAATATATGAATTTTGAGCCTCATATTTAAAAGAACCTGATGAAAGTATCTGCCGATTCAGTGCTGGTTGTAACCTATACTTACTAAAGAGGAAAATGAACCAACAGTGAGGCAACATCCTTATGACTTGAGTTTAATGGGATATGCTTGGTCTGATTACTAGAGATGGTTGTAATGAGTGGGATCTCTCCTTGTCTTGAAGTTCTTCTCTAGGCAAATAGTTTCTTTCTGACAGTATTAGAAAACAAAAGTTAACATCAGCCACTGGCACTTACCAAAGGAATGATTGATCACTTCAAATAAGGCAAAGTAATTCACCGTCGTACTGTCCATGCCAACCTTTGCTGCAATAGCCTAAGGTTAAACAAGATATATTAAATCAGACAATGCTATGGGAAAAGGCACGTGTCTGCCTATGGAGGAAGAAAGGGGAGAGGTTCTGCCATTTGGTCTCACAAAAATTATATTCATGGTGCACAGCTAGCCTTCTTCGTATGTATGTGTACATGCATTCATGCATACATACATACGAAAGAAAAGGGAAAAAAACACCTGTATCTGACCCAAACAGCTATGATCTCTAAATATGAGTTTCTCCCTTCCAATGCAAGCTGATAATAGTCTCTCCCTAAACATCAGCTTCCCTCTCTGAATATGACTTCATTCTTTTATTTTTTTATTTTTTTGAAAGAAAGAGTGAAAGAAAGCAAAAAAAAGATGTAAGAGAGAAAGAAAGAGGAAGAGAAAGAGGGAGAGAGAATGGGATTCTTGTTCTATTGCCCAGGCTAGAATGCAGTCTAAAAATGGGTATTAAAAACCTCTTTTATGCCAATAATTGTGCTTAACAATAGAGACAGGAAGGAATAAGGGATGAAAATAACAAACAAGCAGCCAACCAATAT
>CAUYLG010055822.1:0-10977 GCA_963573385.1 Cacajao melanocephalus | reverse complement strand
AAATATTGGTTGGCTGCTTTTCTGTTATTTTCATCCCTTATTCCTTCCTGTCTCCATTGTTAGGCACAATTATTGGCATAAAAGAGGTTTTTAATACCCATTTTTAGACTGCATTCTAGCCTGGGCAATAGAACAAGAATCCCGTTCTCTCTCCCTTTTTCTCTTCCTCTTTCTTTCTCTCTTACATTCTTTTTTTTCTTTCTTTCACTCTTTCTTTCTTTCTTCTTTTCTCTCTTTTTCTTTCTTTCAAAAAATAAAAAATAAATAAAATCAAAACAAAACAAAAAAACAATCCTCACCAAAGATAAATCCACAATAAAAAGTTATAATTCACAAAATAAATAAATCACTACCGGCAATGGCAACAAAGATTCAAGTAATACAAGAGCCACCATAAGAACCAGATACGACAGAACATTCTGAAAAAAGACTTAAGAAAACAGTGTTAAAAATGAGTCAAGTCTTGCCTGTAATCCCAGCTACTCTGGAAGCTGAGGTGGGAGGATCCCTTGAGGCCAAGAGTTCAAGGCTGCAGTGGGCTGTGATTGCACCACTGCACTCTGGCCTGGGTGAATGAGAGAGAGTCTGTCACTAAAAAATAAAAAATAAATCAGTAAAGATACAAAAGAAGGAACACAAAACATAAGGAAGATGGAAGACTATTTTTAAAAGAACAAGAAGACCTACAAATGAGCCAAATAATTTACAAACATGAAAAATAGATGGATTAAAGAGAAGTTTACCCATGGATGAAGAGAGAATAAATGAAATAAAAGACTGCCATCGAAAAATTACCCGGAATGCATCATAGGGATACAAGAAAGGTGGTAATGGCAAAAGCAGGTAATAGCAGAGACAGGGATGGTCGAATGTGAAGGTCTGATCGACATCTAATAGAAATTTCATTAAAAGACTGTAGATAGAATGAGAAAGGGCTTTTAAAAAGATTTTGCCTGATAATTTTTCAACTAAAGAATGACACTAATTCAAAGATTTAAAGCCCCAAGTGGTATTATAAGACAAAGTAAACAAACAAAAAACTTAGAAACTGCAGAATGAAGCAGTGAAGTTTCACTTTGATTTGGAACACCAAAGTCAAAGAGAAAACTCTTAAAATCATCTAGAGAAAAAACTGATAATGTTGAACTTTACCCACGCTCCAAGATCCTGAACAACTGTCAAGGCTAAGAAATCCCAGTACCATCTGTAATTTCCAGAATGGCTTACTGCAAAGAACCTCCCTTTGCTACTGGACTTAGATAAAATGCACAGATGCCTTAAATAAGACGTCGCAGGTGAAAAGCGGAACAGTGGCTGCCAGCAGCTGAGGGAGGGGAAATGAACAGGTAGTGTTTAATGGGTATGGAGTTTCAGGATGGGATGATAAAAAATGTTCTGAAGATGGATAGTGGTGATGGTGGAACCAGATCATACTTTATTCCATTGAACTGTATACTTAAAAAAGGCTAAAATGGTAAACTTTTATGTCATGTATATTTTTTACAGTAAAAACTTTTATACATAAAAGCACATGCATTGTATAAACAGAAGCAGGTTAGCACAGCGTGTAAACTCGTGCGTCATCTGAAGCAAAGAGAAAGGAGAAATGTTCACCACCATCTGCCTTCGAGGGAGCTTCACCTGTGAAGCAGCGGAAGCTGGGGAGGGAGGGTCAGTTCTTGCTGCTGCTTCTGATGACTTTGACGTTGGGACCCAGATGTTTTATGGAAAATAGGTTTCTCCAGCTCTTCCAGAAAAATTCTCTTAACAACATGGAAGGTAGATATCTCAGAATACTACCTTCTGAGTTGAGAGGACAGCACCCACAATTAAAAGAGTAAAACTGTTAAAGTCAGCTGCCTGCGTCTGTGTGAGTTTATTTCCAGACTCTCTGCCGTCCCATTCATGATGTGTCTGTTGATTTGCCTCTATCACGCTGGCTTAGCGATTTTATGTTTTTATATCAGGTAGTGTGAGTCCTCCAACTCTCTCCTTTTCCCAGGTGATATTGTTTATTATAGTTCCTTCACCTTTCTGTATACATTTTATCATCAGTTTTTCCATCTCTACAGAACACTCTGCTGTGATTTTGATTGCCATTGCACTGACCACCTTTCTTGATTTCTTTTTAAAATAGTTTTATTGAGATCTAGAACAGCGTTCCTTTGATTGGTGTTAGCATTCACCTAAATATATCTTTTCTATTGTTTTTCCATCTTTTAAATCCTTTTTCCTGTTTATTTTTGATTGAGGATTCTTTATAATTCCATTTATCTCGTTTTTTAGCTTATTGTAGATACCTCTAGGCTTGTTACGGTTGTTTTTGGTGGTTATTTTAGGGTTTTCCACATGTCACTTATCAGAGGCTGCCTGCGACCGGATTCTGTCGCCTAACATACAGAACAAAGACCCTACAGTCCACACCCGCTCCAGCCTTCGTGCTGCCGTTCACACGCATTCTGTGTCTGCATGTGTCATGAGCTCTACAATCTGTTGTTATTTTTCTTTAGTGAACTAGATTGGAAGAGACTTTTTTTTTTTTAATAAGAAAAGAGTATTTTGCCTATGCCCACATGCGCTGCAGGACAGAGCCTGTCGCACACTCCTTGTGGTGTGTCTCTGGCAATTAATTCTTTCAGCTTTCCCATGTCTGGAAACGTCTTTGTCTTTGAAAGACATCGCCACGGGCACAGCGCTCGGGGTGAACTGTTTCCCTGTCCGCACTTGAGAGGTGCTGGTCCTCTGTCTTCCGATTTGCATTGCTCCGTGGAGAACCCTAGCAACATTTTCACGTCTGACCCTGAGTCTTCGACGTGTCTTTTCACGCTGGTCATTTCATGTCTGGTTTTAAGAGCAATCTGATCAGGATGCGCCTTGGTGTCAGCCCTGCCCCCCGTGTTTCTTATGCTCAGGATTTCTGGAGCCCCTTGGATCTACAGGCTCACGGTTTTTATCAGATTTTTTAAATTTGGGGACATGATTTCCTCAAATTGTTCTCTGAGCGCGCACTGCCTTCACCTCTCGGGACTGCGTTCAGCTTTCCTGGCGCCGTGACGCTCTGATCACTTCCTTTCTTACTGCGGTCAAACACACACACCGCGGAATGGACCATTTCCACCCCTTCAAGTGCGCCGCCCAGGGACCTCGGGTCCGCTCCCACGGTGGGGTGCGCCCCTGCGCCGCCGTCCCCGGAGCCCACTGTCCGCTGGCCAGGGGGCTTCCCAGGGTTTAGCGGTAGCCGTTTCCGCCGCCTCGGGATCTCGCGTCGGCCGTCTCCGAAGTCACTCGGCCGTCTCCGAAGTCACTCGGCCTTCTCCGAAGTCGCTCGGCCTTCTCCGAAGCCGCTCGGCCTTCTCCGAAGTCGCTCGGCCTTCTCCGAAGCCACTCGGCCCTCTCCGAAGTTACTCGGCCTTCTCCGCCGTCCCAGCTGGAGCACGTTCGCGCCTCCTCTACGGTGTTCTTTTTTCATCTCTAGAAGTTTTATCCGGGTGCTTTTTTAACTTTTCAGACCTCTTCTCAACATGTTTACATTTTCCTCTGCGTCCTTGAACACACAGATCCAGGGTCACCGTCTTCGCCGCCCCGCTGATTGCATCGTGTGCGTTACTTCGGGCTGGGTTTCTGCTGCCGGAGTTTTCTCCACGACCAGGTGCCAAGGAAGGCCTCCGACAAAAAGGCTTACAGTTAGTTGCTGTCATCACAATGAAATTACTGTCAACAAATGGATATATAAAACATGTTGATTCATGTAAAACAATGAACATGTGGATCACAGATGTCCCTCAACTTACTACGGGGTTAGAACCTGAGAAACCCACTGTAGGTTGAAAACACTGCACATTGAAAATGGTTTAACACACGCGACTGACCGAGCATCGCAGCTCAGCCTGCCTGAAATGTGCCCAGAACACACACATTAGCCTACAGGTGCGCAGAATCACCAAACGCAAAGCTCACTGGGCACTGAAGTGTCGCCTGTTTCACATAGTTGATTGAATACTGTATTGAAAGCAAAAAACAGAAGGGTTGTAATGGGTACGAAGGCACAGTGTCTACTGAATGTGTATCTCTTTCACACCTTCCTAAAGTTGAGACCTCTATGTCAGGAACAGTCTGTATTTATCATCACAATTAGTCACGATGATAGGACAAATTGGGCAAAATTTATATTTTTAACGTCAAGTTTTCTTTATAGGACATCTTGAAAAGCACTTACTTTTCAAAATGGTATGTCTCACTCATTGGAGGGTGACCAGGACGATCACATTTCACCAGAACTGTTTCCTGAGAGAAATGAGTAAAACGATGTCGTGAGACTTCCTGGGCTGCATTAAACACACGTCCCTCGGACCCAGCCACCCCGGCCACCCCAGCTGCCGCCTGTTTCTCTAAACAACTCGGTTTGCCTGAAATCCATCCCCACCCTTTGTTTACATGCTGTGTTTGGCTGCTGTTTCTTCAAGGGCAAAGTTGGATGATTGAGTTGGAGACCACATGGCCTTCAAAGACAAAAATATTAACTCTCTGGGCCTTTCCCGAACAGCTTTGCCAACTCCCGTAAAGAGAAGAAGAAAGTCAAATCTATTGAGGAATACACCACAGAGTTCCTCAATCTGCCACAGGCTGAGGGTTCAACACCGAAATCACTGCCTCTAAGAGCCCTTGATCGTGTGCATGAGACATAAGGTTTTCATGTGGCTGAAGAAATCACATCTCAGACACTATCAGTTATAACCGGTGGAACTAAAATGGCTGCTTTTTTTGTTTGTTTTTTTGAGATGGAGCCTCACTCTGTCGCCCAGGCTGGAGTGCGGTGGCACAATATCGGCTCACTGCAACCTCCACCTCCTGGGTTTAAGTAATTATCCTGCTTCAGTCTCCCAAGTAGCTGGGATTATAGGCATGCGCCACCATACCCTGCTAATTTTTTTGTATTTTTAGTACAGGCAGGGTTTCACTGTATTAGCCAGGCTGGTCTCAAACTCCTGATCTTGTGATCCTCCTGCCTTGACCTCCCAAAGAGCTGAGAGTACAGGTGTGAACCACCGTGCCTGGCTAAAACGTCTGTTTTAAAAACAAATTTTCATCTTGCTGGACTATATTCTTCAATTATAGTGTGTGTAAAAGAAGCAAAGGCATTTTTCTGCAAGAAATCTGATATTAGTTTCACCTAAGCAAAGAAAAGATAATCTAGATTGGTTCCAGTTCTAAAACAAAATGTGTATTCATGAAAAAGCAGGGGCAGTAAGAAGAGCTTAGAGAGTTACAACAATTCTAGTGGCGAACAACACACAGGCATTTGGTTTTCTCCATAGCAGTGTTTAGTGGGTGCTAGGATGACACCTCCACACCTTCTTCTTAGTAGTGTGTGTGTGTGTGTGTGTGTGTGTGTGTGTATGCACGCGCGCGCGCAATAACAGGTCAAAGAAGTGGCCTATTTTGTAAAGATAAAAGCTGTGAGATTCAACAGCTGTTTCTGGTTGTTGCTGCTGTTATTTGCTTACTGCTGAACGGGTGGGGCAGTCCCGGGCAGCTGCGGGAGCACTGGGCGGGGCAGTCCCGGGCAGCTGTGGGAGCACTGGGCGGGGCAGTCGTGGGCAGTTGTGGGAGCATTGCTGCATCTGGATTCTGTGAGGTCTCCAATGTGAAATGCTCATATGATCAAACAATGAACCTTTACTGTGTTGCCAGAGATGAAAGTCTGCAGGAGTCCCTGGCATGCACCTGGATGGGGCAGGTCAGGGAGCAGTGACTGGACATCAGCGTCAACCCGACACTGCCAGGGGACAAAGCCTTGGCAGTGCCTCGGAGGCAGCCTTGGGTTGCTCACTGCTCCATGCCCGCTGCCAGAGTCCCGTCTAATGAAACAGCACCCTGGCTTCCCCCAGCTGCCTCTGCCTCCGGTCCAGCACCCCTCCCACCTGTCCTTTATGTCGTGGCTGTAGAAATCTTTCCCAAATGCAAATTAGAAAAGAAGAAAGCAGATGAAGTCACCAAAGCCAAAGAAAGAAAGTTAAGGGGTAGGGAGTGGGTGACGCAGAATGTCACCTGTTGCTGAGAGGTCGCTGGGGTCCTTATTTCAAATTCTTGATTGGATTTGGTAGACTGGGAGGTCACTCGCTACCATGCTTTGTATCCAGTTTCCTAGGATGACTCTCGGGAGAACGGGTGGGGATGCAAATGCGCCCACGGTGGCTCTGGCAATGCCGGGAGGGGCCGCCGGTGGCCGTGGGGCCATCCGTGGTCTCTGTGGCAGCACAGCAGCGATTGCCAGGATGTGGAAGCTGTGCGTGCCTGCGCTCTTACACAGCTTTATCATGAAAGAAGCTTATGTCTCCACTGACTGTTTACTGGGCAGTTGTTGTGTACCAGAATCTGTTTTGGGACCTGCACGTTCTTACAAGATAACGTTGCATCCCCTATGCCAGAAGCAGCTCTTCAGTCCTTCACACTCAAGACACCAAAGCGAAAGCTCCGACATCCCCCAGGACCAGGCTCCCGACCTCACTGCGAGAACAGACCTCCCAGGTCCCAATCCAGCCGCCGGCCGAGGCCCCGTGCTCCTTTCTCGTGGCATAGTTTCATTCTTCTGTTGTCCACTGAGGTACTGCTCCTTGATATTATGCCAGAATGTAATCCTGGTGCTCCGGTGCTCCAGTACGAATGCACAGGAACACACACCCCAAAGCATTTCACTGCTGTTTTCAAATGTCCAAGTTTTAACCATAAAGAAAAGCAAATGAAAAACACAAAGGGCCACAATGTCTGACCCAAAAGCTTAAGGGCCCCATACAAGAAACATGCAAAGCCGAGAAAATAAGCCTGAGTCTAAAAGGTCCCCATCTGCTTAGAACTTCATTCCACAGTGTGAGCTCCAATTTTAAATGCCTGAAACTATTCCACAGTGAAGTTTAATTTTTCCACACAGCTTAAATGCTTTCCTGCCTGTCCAAAAACACTCCCCACTCATGCTACTAATACCCTTGGATCTCACAGGAAGGATTCATTTCCCTCAGCTTTTTAAACAACTTCCTTTTATCCAAATTTCCAGGCTCTTGACAGCATCCTTCTTTTCAAGATGGGACTGCCCATCTGGAGCCATTTCCCCGAAGAGGCCGTGCACGCCTGCAGGGGGACGCCACGGCTCCTACCTCAGGAATCGCCAGGTTCCCAGGAAACAGCCTGTGAAAAGCAGCTGAGAGTCAGCAATCAGTACAAGCTGTTTTCCTTACATTTACCTGCTTTAGCATCTATTTTTAATTTATATCCAATTTCCTAGGATAACTTTAAAAGCATTTAGGGCATAAAATTCTTTGTCATCAAATTTTAGAGTTAAAAGTGCTTTTAATTCACCCTCTCCATTTTAAAGAAAGAAATCTGAGATGAAGCAGAAAGAGCATGAAACGAGAATCCAAAGTTTTCACGCTGAACGTCGTTCACGAATCGCAGCTTCGACCTGCCTGTGGCAAGGGGCAGTCCCGGGCTTGTGGGCTTGCGGGTGGGGGGAGTTAGCGGGATGGAAGTGCAGGGCCCATTCCATGAGAAGGCAGCAGCCCAGGGGCCCTCCCACAGCTCTGCCGCCCCCGCAGGCTGCCCCCCTGGGCTCCTGGGGGATTCTTCCTGCCTATAGGGAAGGCTGAACCCAGGAAACCGTTTCTAGTCTGGCCCTCCCATGGCACCTGCACATGCGCCCAGGACACTTCCTTTCTGAAGTAGCCAAACTCCCACGGTAGCACTGACTTACACTGCTTATGACTAAGCTAACGAGGACTCAGAGGACGAATGTCCATTTCCTTGTCTTGTTAAAAAAACAGCAGGTAGAGGAATGTATTTGTTATTATCTTCGTGTGTCACTGATAAATGTTACCATGCGGCCTGAGGCCTGCTATGATGTTACTTCACCGAGTCTACAGTTCCTTAATTTAGGTTAAATAAGTACTCATGAAACAAGAAAACATGAGGAAGCTTTGCTATCAGAAAACTGCACTCCCAGGGACATTATGCAAAAGTGGATCATTTTCCAAACAAAACACAGACGCAGTCCCCACTGGGCATGCCACACACGCGACAGACCCCGGCCAGAGTGAACATGGCTTCCGAAAGCACAGGTGCCTTTTCTGCGAAGTGTGCACTCAGAAGCAGGTGGTGACAGGTCCTTTCTGTCCAATCAGCTTCCAAGATAAGAATAACTGATTGGTGAAAGAAGAAAATAAAATATAAAGAATTGACATAAACTGATAGAAACCAAAGGACAATTTATTCCTTAAATCCTTATACCTCCTAGGAAAAAAATCCAAGTCTTTCTCTGACTATGAGTCTGTAAAAGCCACACAGCATGGCATTATCACAGTTTTAAATTCTTTACTGTTGGTTCATGTTGGCAAGGCGCGGTGGCTCACATCTGTAATCCCAGCACTTTGGGAGGCAGAGGCGGGCGGATCACCTGAGGTTGGGAGTTTGAGACCAGCCTAGCCAACATAGTGAAACCCCGTCTCACTAAAAATACAAAATTAGCCAGGCATGGTGGCACATGCCTGTGATCCCAGCTACTCGGGAGGCTGAGGCAGGAGAATTGCTTGAACCCGGGAGGCAGAGGTTGTGGTGAGCTGAGATCACATCATTGCACTCCAGCCTGGGCAACAGAGTGAGACTTCGTCATCTCAAAAAAACAAAAAACAATTGGTTCATATTTGTGAAACTGAACGTAGACCCTGAAAGAGCTCCTTCCAGACCCAGAATTTGAGGACTGGAAAGAACAAATCATCAGCAGGCCTGGAGAAGTCCTGTGACCAAGGCCACACACACAGCCTACAGTTCAATTTCCCTCATACCTCCCCAGTCACAGCACAGGTCCCAGGCATGGATGAGAACAGTGTCATGGAATGAGTTAGGAGTGCGCGTTTCATTAGTTTATTCACTCAGGTGACAGATACTATTGAGAACAGACCCTGCCGGACCCTGCCTTGAGTCTACGTGGTGAATGAGGAGACAGAAGCCTGGCCTTGCTGAGGCTTACAGTCTAGTGACTGGGACAAATCAGCCAACAGAAGTACATTAAATACCATTAAGTACCTTGAGGAAAAATAGAGATGCGATAAGATTGCAAAAGGGAGTGGCTTAGTTTAGACTGGGACACCAAGAAAGGCCTTGTGGAGAAAGTGGGGTTCACCCTGAAAACTGAAAGGTGGGGACAGGTGAGGTGACATAGGCAGAGAGGAAGGGCAGCTGAGCAAAGGGAAGGGAGTCTGCAAAGCCTCAGGACAGGATAGAGAGGCGGACAGAGGTCGGATGCCGGGAGGGGAGATGTGTTTCCTTAACTTCCTCTAGATGCCCTGAAGAATTCCAAGCCAGGAGGTGACCTGCTGCAATGCGGGATCCTCCTTACTGCAGACTGGATCAACAGTCCCATCCGGGAGGCCGGAAGCAGTCCCAGGAGGTGCACGGGACCTGGGCAGCAACGGGGAGGAACATGGGGTTACCTGAGACACACCCGAGAAAGATTTTTACTGCAGAATTGACAAGACGTGGCGAAGGATTAAACGAGGCCACACTTAACGGTGACCGGTTTCTGGCATGAAAAGCCAGGTGGATGGAGCTGCCAGGTGGATGGAGCAGGGGAAAACGAGAGGAGCTGATCTAAAGAAGAAAACAAGAATTCAGCTTGTAGGTTCCAAGTATGAGACAGACATAAGCCACGCACACACATCCAGTAGGTAGTAAGACATGCAAATTTGAAACTCTGAAAAGACACAGGAGTTGCTGATCTGCTTTTAGTCCACACAAGAACTGCTCCTTATACCCACAGAGTCAGGGACTCCCCCAGAGGCAGAAATAAAGCACCCAGGAGGCACCGCACATCTGCGCGCTCCCGGCACATCTGGGCTCTCCCGGCACATCTGCGCGCTGTGTGCACCTCTATGCGCTCCCGGCATATCTATGCATTCTGTGCACATCTACGCGCTCTGTGCACATCTACGAATTCCCGGCACATCTGCGCGCTCCGTGGGAGCCGAGGCTGCTTGCTGTGGATATCAACAGTCCTGCTGATGGTAGTTCAGGGCCCGGTGAACCCAAGTTAAAAAAGAACCAGCAATTAAGGACCATGCAGTTTCTGGACATTAAAAATTTTTTCTTGGGTATATCAAATCTATCAATCCTGCCAACTGCCACTACAAAAGCATACAAAATATGCTTTACATCGGCAGCAAATAGCTAAGTAAGTGTCATTTGACCCACAGGCTCTGCTGACTATATTGAGAAATTCGAGTTAGTAACTGTCAAACTTGACAATAAGGGAGAATCACAGACCAGCAAAGACAGTTCAACACGAACTTGATACAAAGCCAAAAACGTGTTCTCCCATGTCTGATCATCAACTCGGTGGATATAAACTAAACAAAAAATGAAAATAAATAGCCTTTAAGACAGCTGCCAGGAACCAGAGCATCAGCCAGATTCTCCATCTGAGATTGACTTTATTAACAGATGGAATCCAAAACGATTAAACGCTGAATTAGATTGCAAATGGAAATGAAGTGCCCCGTTACACATCCAGTACAAACTCAAACTCTCTTTAGACTTTGGAAATACAAACGTAATGTGGAAGCCAAGAATCACAGGGTCACAAAACGGATCACTTGCTTTCTCAGCAGATTTGATGGCATGAAGCCCTTTAGCAAGCAGGCCTATCAAATTTAAAAACAACATCTTGGATTCTGCTGATTTAAAAATAATAATAATAATAATCCAAAATGCCCCAATAAAATTGTATTCTATTTGTGTGACCCCCCCCCCGAATGTACGACCCCCTTCTATCGTCCTTTCCCAGTTGTCCAGGCCCAAGTAACACTCTGAGAGCCGAAGGCCGAGTCCAGGTTTATTGGGGTCTACGGGCAACTCGAGCAGGCGGAGAGAGGGACAAAGGGAGAGCTGCGCCCAGCGACTGGGGCTGGGTGATTTTATAGAGATGGGGAGGCC
>CAUYLG010055821.1:0-50320 GCA_963573385.1 Cacajao melanocephalus | reverse complement strand
CCCATTTTTAGACTGCATTCTAGCCTGGGCAATAGAACAAGAATCCCGTTCTCTCTCCCTCTTTCTCTTCCTCTTTCTTTCTCTCTTACATTCTTTTTTTTTTCTTTCTTTCACTCTTTCTTTCCTCTCTTTTTCTTTCTTAAAAAAAAAAAATAATAGTGGGAGACTTTAACACTCCACTGTCAATATTAGACAGATCAATGAGACAGAAGATTAACAAGGTTATCCAGGACTTGAACTCAGATCTGGACCAAGTGTATCTAATAGACATTTACAGAACTCTCCACACCAAACCCACAGAATATACATTCTTCGCAGCACCACATCACACTTACTCTAAAATCGACCACATAATTGAAAGTAAATCACTCCCCAGCAAATGTAAAAGGATGGAAATCATAACAACCAGTCTCTCAGACCACAGTGTAATCAAATTAGAACTCAGGATTAAGAAGCTTACTCAAAACCACACAACTACATGGAAACTGAATAACATGCTCCTGAATGATTACTGGATAAATAATGAAATGAAGGCAGAAATAAAGATGTTCTTTGAAACCTATGAGAATGAAGACACAATGTACCAGAATCTCTGGGACACATTTAAAGCAATGTCTAGAAAGAAGTTTATAGCAATAGATGAGTACATGAGAACTGAAGAAAGACCTATAATCGACAACCTATCATCACAATTAAAAGAACTAGAGGAGCAAGATCAAACAAATTCAACAGCTAGCAGAAGACAAGAAATAACTTAAGATCAGAGCAGAACTGAAGGAGATAGAGACACAAAAACCCTTCAAAAAATCAATAAATCCAGGAGCTGGTTTTTTTGAAAAAAAATCAACAAAATAGATAGATTGCTAGCAAGACTAATAAAACAGAAAAGAGAGAAGAATCGAATAGCTGCAATAAAAAATGTTAAAAGGGATATCACCACTGATTCCACAGGAATACAAACCACCATCAGATATTACTACAAACACTTCTATGCATATAAACCAGTAAATCCAGAAGAAATGGATAAATTCCTGGACACTTACACCCTCCCAAGACTAAATCAGGAAGAAGTTGAATCCCTGAATAGACCAATAACAAGGTCTGAGTTGAGGCAGCAATTAATAGCCTACCAACCAAAAAAAGTCCAGGACCAGATGGGTTCCCAGCCCAATTCTACCAGACATACAAAGAGAAGCTGGTACCATTCTTTCTGAAACTATTCCAAACAATACAAAAAGACGGAATCCTCTCTAACTCATTTTATGAGGCCAACATCATCCTGATACCAAAACCTAGCAGAAACACAACCAAAAAAGAAAACGTCAGGCTAATATCCATTATGAACATTGATGCAAAAATCTTTAATAAAATACTGGCAAACTGAATCCAACAGCACATCAGAAAGCTTATCCATCATGATCAAGTCAGCTTCATCCCAGGGATGCCAAGGCTGGTTCAACATACACAAATCTATAAACATAATCCATCACATAAACAGAACCAAAGACAAAAACCACATGATTATCTCAATAGATGTAGAGGAGGTCTTCGATAGAACTCAACAGCCCTTCATGCTAAAAACTCTCAAAAAACTATATATTGATGGAACGTATCTCAAAATAATAAAAGATATTTATGACAAACCCACAGCCAATATCACACTGAATGAGCAAAAACTGAAAGTATTCCCTTTGAAAACTGGCACCAGACAAGGGTGCCCTCTCTCACCACTCCTATCCAACAAAGTATTGGAAATTCTAGCCAGAGCAATCAGGCAAGAAAAAGACATAAAAGGTATTCAATTAGGAAAAGAGGAAGTCAAATTGTCTCTGTTTGCAGACAACATGATTGTATATTTAAAGGACCCCATTGTATCAGCCCAAAATCTCCTTAAGATGATAAGCAACTTTAGCAAATTCTCAGCATACAAAATAAATGTGCAAAAATCACAAGCATTCTTATACACCAATAACAGACAGAGAGCCAAATCATGAGCAAACTCCCATTCACAATTGCTAAAAGAGAATAAAACACCTAGGAAGACAACTAACAGGGGATGTGAAGGACTTCTTTATTTTATTTTACTTTTTTAAGATGCAGTTTCACCATGTTGGCCAGGCTGGTCTTGAACTCCTGACCTCAGGTGATCTGCCCGCCTTGGCCTCCCAAAGTGCTGAGATTACAGGCGTGAGCCACGGCGCCCGGCCAGACTTCTTCAAGGAGAACTACAAACCACTGCTAAAGGAAATAAGAGATGACACCAACAGACGGAAAAACATTCCATGCTCATGGTTAGGAAGAATCAATATAGTGAAAATGGCCATACTGCCCAAAGTAATTTATAGACGCAATGCTATCCCCATCAAGCTACCATTGACCTTCTTCACAGAACTGGAAAAAAACCGCTTTAAACTTCATATGGAACCAACAAAGAGCCTGCATAGCCAAGACAATCCCAAGCAAAAAGAGCAAAGCTGGAGGCATCACACTACCTGACTTCAAACTATACTACAAGGCTAAAGTAATCAAAACAGCATGGTACTGGTACCAAAACAGAGACATAGATCAATGGAACAGAAGAGAGGCCTCGGAAGTAATGCCACACATCTACAACCATCTGATCTTTGACAAACCTGACAAAAACAAGCAATGGGGAAAGGATTCCCTGTTTAACAAATGGTGTTGGAAAGCTGGATAGCCATGTGCAGAAAGCTGAAACTAGACCCCTTCCTTACACCTTATACAAAAATTAACTCCAGATGGATTAAAGATTTAAACGTAAGAACAAACACCAAAAACCCTAGAAGAAAACCCATACCATTCAGGACACAGGCATAGGCAAGGACTTCATGACTAAAACACCAAAAGCAATGGCAACAAAAGCCAAAATAGACAAATGGGATCTAATTAAACTTAAGAGCTTCTGCACAGCAAAAGAAACAATTATTAGAGTGAACTGGTAACCAACAGAATGGGAAAAAAATTTTGCAAGCTATCCATCTGACAAAGGGCTAACATCCAGAATCTACAAAGAACTAAAACAAATTTACAAGAAAAAAACAAACAACCCCATTAAAAAGTGGATGAAGGATATGAACAGATCCTTTTCAAAAGAAGACAAGGGTGCAGCCAACAGACATATGAAAAAATGCTCATCATCACTGGTCATTAGAGAAATGCAAATCAAAACCACATTGAGATACCATCTCATGACAGTTAGAATGGCGATCATTAAAAAATCTGGAGACAACAGATGCTGGAGAGGATGTAGCGAATAGGAACGCTTTTACACTGGTGGTGGGAGTGTAAACTAGTTCAACCATTGTGGAAGACAGTGTGGCGATTTCTCAAGGATCCAGAAATAAAAGTACCAGCAATCCCATTATTGGATATATGTCCAAAGGATTATAAATCGTTCTATTATAAAGACACATGCACAAGTATGTTTACTGCAGCACCGTTTCCAAAGCAAAGACTTGGAACCAACCCAAATGCCCATCAATGATAGACTCGATAAAGAATATGTGGCACATATACACCATGGAATACTATGCAGCCATAAAAAAGGATGAGTTCATGTTCTTTGCAGGGACATGGGTGAAGCTGGAAACCATCATTCTTGGCAAACTGACACAAGAACAGAAAACCAAACACCGCATGTTCTCACTCATAAGTGGCTGTTGAACAATAAGAACACATGGACACAGGGAGGGGAACATCACACACTGGGGCCTGTTGGGGGTTTGGGGTTAGGAGAGGGATAGCAGAGGGAGGGGGGACTGGGGAGGGATAACATTAGGAGAAATATCTAACGTAGGTGACGGGGGAAGGATGCAGCAAACCACCATTGTATGTGCATACCTACGTAACAATCCTGCATGATCTGCACATGTACCCCAGAACTTAAAGTATTAAAATAAATAAACAAAAACAAAAATAAACAAAAAAAGAATGATAAAATATTAAATCACTTTGACCTAGCAATTTAACTTTTTTAATTCTATACTGACGGAGTAATCAGAAATTTTGATAAATTTGAATGTATAAAATATCACATACAAATTAAAATGTTTAAAGTACTCTAACAGATCATGGTTAAATAAACTATGTACATTCATATAAAAAATAAATAAAGTCTTACCTGTGACTCCTTATGGAATGAAGTTCTATCAAATCCAATTTTAAAAGGAGGCTATATGGCAAATAATTATTCTTGCTGTACTGTATGCAAATAATCAGGCCAAGTATAATAAGATTAAAGTTTATTTTGCAAACAAATCAGTTTATCATGATTTGTTTTTTATAAAAATGAGGACTGGAGAGAGAAAAGGTGTGTTTCAAAAATTATGATACACCTGTTATTTTTATATTAATATATTTTAGTCTCATCAGTTATTTCTAAGTTTTTGTCTGCATATTAGACTAATCCTGCTTATTCTTGTGAACCAACCTGTGATCTCTGGCTGTAGCTCACGAGAAACAAAATGGATGGGTAATGTAAAAATCTGGATCAATATTCTAATTCTGGGCACATATTGGAATGTGCTTCAACCTCATGTACCCAAGTCTTAGTAGGCATGACTATAGCCATCAGTTACCTGGGTGTGTAGGCAGCCTCAGGATTTTTTTTGGAGCTGTCCTCACCCCATTAACACTTTTCTAATTCTAATAACCTGATTTGTCTCCTCTAGCCTTCAGGCCATTAAGCTCCAGATGAACCTCAGTGAGGGATAATGTCCTCTCAGTATTCAAGGGTCACCCTTCTACAGGGGACCCCCTAGACTGCCCATCAGTGAGACACAACAGAGGCAAAATCCTGCTCCTGTCTTCCTTGGACCTGGCTGGATACCACTTTCCCCAATTCACGGAGACAGCCTCCTGCCCTGACAACTAGCAAGAGGCCAAAACTCAGAGACCCACTACCACCATCCCCTCTGTCAGCAAGACGCAGTTATAGAAGACTCAACTTCATCCATTTCTCCAAAGAATTGGGGTCTGGACTCTTGAGGGGGGAAATGTTACAGTGGGTAGCTAGTCAGACATGAGCAGAGCAGGAGAGGGCTCCCCCACATACCCAACTTGGAATGTCAGGCAACTATCAGGTGAGGATCAAGTGGTTGTTAACTTTCTCTCTAAAATAAGAACTGGTTGCAGCCAGTGCCAGAGAAAGGCAGTCTTCCTATAGATAGAGAAAACCTGAAACTGGAGATTAGCAGTGTCCTGATAAGATCTCAGGAGTTGGGTGAGTGAGCTCAAGCATGCCATAATGGAGTGTAACTGGTATATAACCTTCCTCTAGAAATGCTAGATTGGTAAGGGAAGTATGTCCCAAGTGAGTGTGCGTACAACTCTAGTAAACACATTGTACATGTTCCTCTCCCAAGTGCCAGCAGGGCATTGCGCATGTGGGCAGCTCACCTCAAGAGAAGAATTAAGGGAGAAGGAACACAAAACCCCAGAAGTATGGCAACATATAAAACCCCAAGTCAAAGGTTAAACCATGCACCATGCAAGACAAGTGTGCACTCACTGTCTTGCAAGTTGTCCATTTGGCCCTCTTCCAAATGTACTTCTTTCCTTTCATTTCAGTTGTAAAGCTTTTTAATATACTTTTACTTCTCTAAGACTTTCCTCAGTCTCTCCTTCTGCCTTACATCCCTCAGTTGAATTCTTTCTTCTGAGGAGGCAAAAACTGAGGCAGACCTGTACAGATTCACTGCCAGTGACTCGGATACCTGCCACTGGTAACAAAAGGAGTAATAGAAATTCACAGAAATGATATCATAGAAATAATTCATAAGAAATAAAAGAGGAAATGATAGATACTGGTCCCACCTTTGCACATATTCCAATTGACATATTGCTTCCTCAATACCACACCTCTGAGAGGGTGAAAATTAATTGCCTGAGTGGATTTTTTTTAAACACAGAAGAAGATTGTATGTGCCTGAATTCTTATAAAACTCTACAAAGGGCTTTCATGCTTAAATAGCTTTTTCCTCTGGTAGCTTTTGATTGATGGATAATTTTCTCACATTCTAACAGATGTCTCAGCCATTTCTGCCACTGGTAGCATAAAATCTTCTGCACATAACACTTTTACTAATATAATATGGTAATGAATCAATAGAAATTTTACTGCACTCTGCTTTAAAGAAAAGCCATCTCAGGGAAACAAGGTCAGCTCTTCCAGGGATGCTGTCTGGAAGCACTCAGAATGACAGTGTGTGACATACTGTCATAGGCTTCCTACAACAGCCTCTAACAGAATTCTGTTGTCCCAAACCCCTGGTAATAGAATTGTTTACCTTTACACCAGTAAGGATGGGAAAGCACCAAAATCTGCATGTGGTGTGTGCCCAGGCCGACTTTGAGGGGTTTGTGCTATGAGACCTAAGGTTCTTATAAGATTGGCCAAAAACATGTCAGCAGGGCCCAAGGTGGTCCCATGTGTGCCAAATGCGTCCATGACAAGTTGAAAGATGCTTTCCTTATCGAGAAAGAGAAAATTGTTGTGAAGGTGTTGAAGGCACAAGCAGAGTAAGAAAGCTAAATTTAAAAATGAAGCTTTTTTGAGTTATAACAAAGATCGAAAGGAACAACAACAAGGTCAAAATGAGGCAACTGAATGAAAAAGAAAAACTGGGGGCTGAGCATGGGGATTCATGCGTGTAATCCCAGCACTTGGGAGGCTGAGGTGGGAGGATCATTTGAGCCCAGGAGTTTGAAACCAGTCTGGGAAACACAGGGCAACCCCATCTCTACAAAAAAAAATTACCTGGGTGTGGTGATCCACAGATACTCAGGAAGCTGAGGTGGGAGGATAGCTTGAGCCTGGGAGGTTGAGGCTACAGTGAGCTATGGTCACGCCACTGCACTCCAGTCTAGGCAACAGAGTGAAACCCTGTCTCTAAAAAACTAAAAATCAACTGGCATTACAGGTTCAACTCCCCCATATCTACTCTTGGAACCATATATGTAAATACTGATCTTCAGAATGATGCATGGGAACTGCATTATCATCAGTCTTAAAAAAATGTTTAAATTTAAAATTTACTAAATGTCTTTTATGAGCCCAGATCTCCTCTAAGTTTTATAGGGAATGAAGAAACATGATACATGGTGCCTGTCCTCAAGCAGCTTACAGTATAATGGAAACAACAGGGAAAATTATTTAAATCACATTAAATGCTAAGTTGATGACATTCAATGGAGAGAAGTTCAGATAAGTCTGTATGATATATATTTCAGTGTTTCTAACTCGTCAACCAGCTTGGATGAGTGAATCTTGGTGGATGACCCAGTGGGTGACTGTGAACACATCTCTCTTCCAAGCTTTCTCTTAATATGGCTTGAAATTGTGTTTTATTTTCAGCATCTACATTATAAACTACTTCTAAAACTGTTTCACAATAATGATTCTAACAGTTTTTAAAAATATCCTGCATTTGTGCCATTCATTTTCTGAACCTATAAACAAAACTTATATTTATCCCTATTTAATTATTCTGGTTGTTTGAGGCTCATTGATCCAATTCATTAAAATAATTTGGACCCTGGTCGTATTATTTGATTTATTAGCTTTACCTCCAAACTTTAGCTACCTGATTCAACTTGGATATATCTTAATTATAAGGAATTTTAGTGCACTGTGAAGTTTTTGAAACATTGTCATCATTTTATGATTTAAGTCTCTGGGCAGTGATTACTCCCTTTCTTGCAGGTGGGGCCACTGAAGGCTCAGGGCAGTGAGGTGACTTACTAGCAAGTGCAGAGCTAGGACAAGAATTCATGTCTTCAAATTAGTGCCTTGGTACCCTTTCTTTCTTTAAAATACTATATATATTTATATGTATTTCTTCTTCTTTGAAACAGAGTCTTGCTCTGTGTTCAGGCTAAAGTGCAGTGGCACAATCATAGCTCACTGCAGCCTTACCTTCTGGGCTCAAGAAATCCTCTCATCTCAGCCTCCTGAGTAGCTGAGATCATAAGGGTGTACTGCCATGCCTGGCTAATTTTTAGATTTTTTTGTAGAGACAGGGTCTCCCTATGTTGCCCAGGCTGGTCTCAAACTCCTGGATCCAAGTGATCCTCCTGCCTTGTCCTCTCAAAGTGCTGGGATTACAGGCATGAACCACCATGCCCAGCCAAAATATCATATTTTTTCAAAGGAGTATTTTTTTTTATTTTTAATTTTAAAGATCACATGTTACATACATTAACATTGCATAAACTAAGACGCTATAGATAGTGAACATCCCCTTTGGCCCTTCTTCCAACCCCACATCGCTCTCCAAAGGTACTCACCTAACTCAATTTGGAGTGTATTCTTTGAGACCTTTCCCCATATACTTCTTCATTCCTGGAAATAGTTCATTCTGTGGGATATTGTATTTGTTTGTCTAAACTTGCCTTTTTCACTTTATAAGATATTTTAGAGCTCTTTCCATGTCTCCATTTGCATATATTATTTATCTTTTTCTCTGATGTACAGTGTTCCATTACAGGGATGTATATAATTTAACTTTTCCCTGTTGATAGACATTAAGAATGTTTTCGGTTCTGGCTGGGCATGGTGGCTCATGCCTGTAATCCCAGCACTTTGGGAGGCCGAGGCGGGCAAATCACCTGAGGTTGGAAGTTCAAGACCAGTGTGGCCAATATGGTAGAACCCCATCTCTACTAAAACTACAAAAAATTAGCTGGGCACAGTGGCACATGCCTGTAATCCCAGCTACTTGGGAGGCTGAGGCATGAGAATCGCTTGAACCCAGGAGGCAGAGGTTGTGGTGAGCTGAGATTGCACCATTACACTCCAGCCTGGGCAACAAGAGCAAGACTCCATCTCAAAAAAAAAAAAAAAAAAAAAGGATGTTTTAAGTTTTATTACTGAAAAATGTACATGAATCACTGGGCACATGTGTGAAGATTTCTCTAGGCTGGATACCTGGAAGTGGAATTGCCACTTGAAAAGTATGCATATTTGAAATCTTGGTAACAAATGCCAACGTCATCTTTCAGAAAGGTTATATCAATGTATATTCCCATCAGTACATATGAGGGTGGTATTTTCTCACACTTTCAGTAATACTGATTAGTGCTAATTGTTATAGTTTTTATTAATCTGAATTTCTCCAATCACTAATGAGTTTGAGTATCTCATATTTCCGTTTCTATTAATTGCTTATTCTTGTAATGGCCTCTCTATTATGACTTATATTGTCTTCATATGGATCTCCAAAAGTAGTGTTGAATAAGGCAGAAACATGAAAGCTACAAACTACTTTAAGGAACTTCCTCTATGAGGGACAAAAATCTACTAGTAAACATTTGAATGCAATTGTTTGATCAGCAGTGGATTCCCCCAGCCAGAGTTTACAAACTAAGTAACATCCCTCCATTATGTTCAAATGAATATTATGAGCATCTTTGCAAAGCATTGTGCTGAAGAAAAGATGAATCATGCCTGGTATTCTCATAGTCTATCTTTTAGCTCTTCCAGAAAATAATATGAAGGCAGTTTAGCTTGTCTTAATGATTAGCTTACAAATGTTTCTTTATATGCATTCTAGAGTATTGCTGAAAGTAATGCTAAGCTCACACTATAGATGCTATAATCCATTTTTTCCCCTCCTTTTAAAAAAACTGTAGTTTTACCTCACTTAGATTTCTGGCACCTGGCTGATTTTCTATTTTCCAGAGATGAGGGGCAGTGGTTCTGAGACCTACAATCTTTCATTCAGTCTGCAAAGCCCATATTCCAGGTCCTCTCTGACTGTCTCCTCATTTGGGTTGTGCTTCAATTCCCTCTCTGTGATTCAGTTCTGCCCTTCTCAGTTTGAAGATTATGTTCCTTGCTGGAGAAGAAGCAATTGAGTGCCTCTGCCTTTTCTCTGTTAACGCTTAACAGATTCTTCTCTCTGCAGTCAGCTTATCCTTTCCTTTATCAGCTAGCTTCAAAGTGTGTACGTTTTTAAAGGCCTTTCTGTGGTCCTCCTCACTTAGCACTGCTCAGCCTCTTCTGGAGTTTTCCTTCTATCATTCTGTTCCAGGGTTCGTATCACCCATTGTCTTATTCTCCTTGGTTTGTGTGCTTTCTCTCATTTTTTGGTACATGCCATTTCAAAACAGACTTATCAGAGAACACCACGTTGGCTCATATTGGTTTCTGCAGTATAAAGTTTTATTTTTCAGAGTTCATAACTTTAAAAATGTATTCCTTTCTATTGCCTCTAACCTTGGGGTTATAATTATGTTTCTGTGAACTTTTTGAAGTTTGCTTTCCAAAAGCATCAATTACATGTCTACTATAACCAGAGGTTCTTTCTTTATTTCTACATTACAGAATCTGGGATGGCACAATTCCTTTCTTTCATCTTCAAAAAGGCAAAGACTGGATTTTATTTCATCTATTTGATGACGTAAAGATTTCTACCATATAAACATCACCAACCAATCCTTCCTTGCTGGTCAGAATTGAGTGTAGAGTAGAAGTTCCTGTCATTCCTTCTTGTACCTTTTGAAAGATGAAATTATCAGGAAAGCAAGTCAAGAATGTGTTAAATTCTAAGCTTGTTGTGGAGATTTAGAACAGATGTCTAAGTAGTTCAAGTGCCCCATCAATATTACACCTTGTCTCTGTGACAGTTTTATCATTTGATTTAGGAAAGTGTCCTCCAACTCTTCCATTTAGCCTGACATTCTTAGTATGTTCTCGCTCTCACAAATAACACTACTCTCTTCTCTTCATTTAATTCTCTCCAAGTACTGTATGCTGTACATGTGGATTCCATATATTTGCAATTTTGACACATGGGGGTACTGTATATCCATGTTTATCAGACTTGTTTATATTGAAAAACATGCACCATTCCACTACTGAAACCAGTTCCATTTCCTCAAGTGTCACTAACATTTAGGACATCATATTTATATGAGTGGTAGATTCTATGATGCACCCCTCATTCTCCTTCAGGAATAAAGGCATTACTCCAGTGACTGGAAGTGCCACTGAAGCTGGTCTTCAACTGTCAGTCCCTTTGGGGACAGCCTCAGCTGAAGAAAGTGGCCTCATCCCCCACAGCTATGCCCCTTCCAGGGTAGCCTGTATCCATTGACTGGTCTCTCATGCTCAATTCAGAACAGCACTGAGCGTGGTCACATCTTCAGAATTCCTCAGCAGGGCTGGCTGACACAGTCCATTGAAATTGCATTGGAGCTCTACTTCTCCCTCTGTTCAATCTTGCTTCTTCTCTTCCACAGGCATTAGTTCCAAGACCACTTTCTAATAAACTCCCTACATGCCATCTCCATCTCAGGATCTGCTTCCTGGGAAACTCAACTAGGGACAATTTGCTTGTTTTAAAATTTCAGGTATATTATCTTATGCATTGCAATATCAATAACTGAGCCTTCAGTATTATTCCCAATCTAGTCTTCTGCTATTTTCTTAGAATTACTGACAATTACTTACTGAGCTTCTCTTCCTCCCTCTATGAATCTTCTTTCCATGCCATCTATGTTAACTTCTATTTATATGATTTATAAGTTTCTTCTCACCCTTTCTCTCCTTTTCCTCCAAACTTTATGCAAACCTCTTTGTCTAGTAAGCTTTGCTTCTGAAATATTTTTTTCTAATTTTCCCAACATGCATTTCTTGCCTTGTTTGTCAGGAATCTGTTATTTTGATATTGTACATCACAGTTAAGAAGAAAAAACGCTGACATCATCTTCTGAGACGTCTTCCAGCAGTCTTAATCCTCCAAAGGCACAATTTTTGACTAGAGGAGCCCAGATAGTGCTGGTACATTAAGGCCTCTGCCTGTGACCCTGAGAGTCTCCAGCAGTAAGGATTCAGAGGGAGGCATTGCCTCCCAAGGGAGGGCACAGTGGGCTCACATTCTTGGAGGAGTTCTCAAGGGCCAATGAGTGCCATGTGTTAGTTTGGCTCTCTGAAAGCATGATGGGACAGAGTCAAGAGTTCAAGAGTTAAAATAAAGGGGGAGAAAGCAGGCTAGGGCAGGGAAAGATTTCAGACAGCAATGTGAAAGTGACAGTGATGAAAGGAAAATGAGAAGAAAGGAAGCAGAACTGGTCAGGGAGAACTTCAGACCATGCTGCAGATCTAACAAAGTCTCAGCCAAGCCAGTGAGGAGATTTAGAGCAAAGCCTGCCTATTCCAGCAATCAACAGAAATAACCAGGCTTACCATCCCTGATGTATTCAGCCATTGACTAGGGGCTGCTTGGGAAAAGCATGGTTTGGGCTTGAAAGTTGAGGCAGGTCCTGGCAGCTGAATGTTTAGTCCTTTCTGGAGGGGTCAAGTGGGGCACCTCTGTCCATGGCTGCCACAGTCCTCCTGTGTGCCATGTAGGTCTCCTTCCCTGTACAGGTTCAGGGACCAGCTCCTCTAAGATTCCACTGGGCCCATCTCCCTGAGGGAAAACTTAGAAGGGGAAGGTTAGTGGGATGAACTATATCCCCCATCACTCACAAAACCACCCAGAATGACATTTCTCATTGCTAGTAGGGCAGGAGGGATAAGGCCCAGCAGCTCATCTTGTCACCTGCTTTATTGAATCGTGGTCTATAGCAACTATGTCAATTGGGTCCTCTAGGAAGCAGATGCTGAGACACAGTAGGGAGTGTGAGAGGTTTATAAGGGGTGGGGAGGTATGGGTAGGAATGACACCTGACACCTGTGAAAGACAAGAAAAGGAAGCAGGACAGAGTGGGGAAAGCTTTAGACCATGATGCAGACATGACACCTGTGAAAAGACAGGGAAAGAAAGTAGAATTGTGAAGGAAGACCGTCAAACTGCAATGAAGATATGACAGTGTTGGTTGACCCAGGGAGAATTCTGGATCAAAGATGGTCTGTTAGAAGAGTCCTACATTGGTTAGAAATGGCCAGGCCCAGGCCCCCACCATGCTCAGCTCCTTACTGGGGGCTGCCTGGGAAGAGCATGGCCTTGGAATTGCAGCTGCAGGCTGTCAGCTATCTGGACCTTTGCAGCTGAGCAGCAATCTCTGTCTTGAAAGGAAACTTCCATGCTGCCACATCTTGCTTAAGCATGCCAACACAGATTCGTTGGCATTGGGGAACCAGGTTTCATTCCCTGTCATGGCACAGTCTCATATCCTTGCCTGACCATGGCTTACAAGGTGACCTATCATCGTGGGGCCTAGAAGTGTAGTTTGAGGTAAAGGGCGGAAGCCTATGTCTATAAAATAAACCAAATCCACAAAACATACATTTTTCTCAGTATCATATTACACCTGTTTTAAAAGTGACCGCATCATTGGAAATAAATCTTTTCTTGTTTTATGTCATGAGGCGTTTGACCAAAGGTGCTCTTCTGCTTTGGAGAAGACTCCCGGTTGCTGTAGTCTTGTCTCCCTCTCTCCCATTCTTACTCTTCTTTCTGCACTGTCAGAAATTTTAGTTCAACTTGTCCTTCATGGCCTGGTTCTGCTTCCCATCGTAGGCAGCAAAGAAATCTATTTCAAGGTTCTCTAGTCCCTTTAAATCATGGGTTTATGTTGCTTTTTTTCCAGCCTTCACAAAGATGTTGGGGAAAAGGTCCGAAGCAAGCCTACCCACTAGGAAAAAATGCTCTCTGATAACAAAATGCCTCCTAGTAAATTTATTATTTTATCTGCATTGTCTTCCCCACCCAGAACATGTGTCCTCAAGGTCTTCCTCCTAACGTCCCATCTTTCTGACAATTGTGGAACTCAACTTTTGTTTCCATCAGAAGACTCGGAGCATTGGTTTACCTGTAGCCCGCTCTTGCCCCAGACCAGTGTATTTCTCAGCAGAGATGCTGCTCCCCACGGAATTCACCTCTCTACGCATGCTCTATATTTCGCTGTTCCTGTACCCACATTTACTGTCTCCTTTCCAAAATGATAGCTTCCTCCCCATTAGGTTCTTTTCCTTTAATCTTCATAAGGCAAACAGAAAGTACCTGTATTGGAAAGAGACTTTGCTTGGCTTCACTGCCCCAACAGTTGAATTCTTTTTTTTTTTTTTTTTTTGAGATGGAGTCTCCTCTGTTGCCCAGGTTGGAGTGCAGTGGCACGATCTTGGCTGACTGCAACCTCTGCCAACTGGGTTCAGGCGATTCTCCTGTCTCAGCCTCCTGAGTAGGTAAGACTACAGGTGCCTGCCACCACACCCACCTAATTTTTTGTATTTTTAGTAGAAACAGGGGTTCACCATGTTAGCCAGGATGGTCTCCATCTCCTGACCTTGCGATCTGTCTGTCTCAGCCTCCCAAAGTGCTGGGATTACAGGTGTGAGCCTCCACGCCCAACCTTCAGTTGAATTCTTTGTTACAACCACCTCCACCATGTATTTCTGGACAGCTTCTGGGACCAAAGTCAACCTATATTCTTGCTCAGGCTGTGGTTATTGGCCAGGTCTCCTGAATTGTGCTTTACTTGTTACTCAGTCCCAAAGATCATTTTCATCTCTTTCTTCTTTCTCCGGTATCTAAGTATTCACCCAGACTTGCCCAGTAATTTTGGTAATATAGTGAAGATGGCTCCCTTTTTCCCAGAGCCTTAGTGTGGAGCCCTCAGCTGCAGCGGTCTCTGACCTGTCTTGCATCTGTGAATCTCCTGTGGTCTGTTTCCTCTCATGCAGTATTAGTAGTTGGTTCTTTCAGCCACTTCCAGGGTGAGCAGCCCTAACGGCTCCAGAGTGCCCGCTTGATGTGTGTAGTGAAGGGGGAACTGGAGCCAGTGTCTGAAGTGACAATAAAAATAAGGACCAGCTCCACCATCTGGGGAAAGTGCCTGTGGGCTGTGGCAGTGGACATTTGGGCAGCCCTCCATGCCCGGAGCAGCTCAGAAGTTAGCAAAGAGTAGAGCAGAAAGTTCTGAGGCTCTCAGGAGGTATCAGAGCCTGCACCATTTGGTCAGCACAAGAAGCAAGATTTAGCTTTCTTTCTGAGAAAATGCTAGAACAGTGGGAGAACAGTAGACACTTGAAGCATGTATATTGGTAGTGATATTTGATTGAGGAGGTGACCAGAGGCAGAAGAAGACCTAATCTCCAAGGAAAACACTGCCCAGAGAAAGAGTGCATCCGGGCAGACAGAGCCAGGTGCTGGTCCTGCCGTGCTGTGTGCCTCCGAAGGAGGAAGACGCTCTGGAGAGCTACTGTGCTGCGTGTAACTGTAGTCAATAATAAAGGACATGCGAAAATTGCGTAGAGAGGGGATTTTAAATATTCTCACCACAAAAAGTGATAAGGATGTGAGGTGATGGGTATGTTCATTTGCTTGATTGAATCATTCCACAGCGTGTCCACACATCAAGGTCTGATGTGCTGCATCATAAATATGTACAGTTTTTCATTCATAAATTAAGAATACAAATGAGAAACACTTATTAAAGAGAGCAAGTGATCAGCGATGTAGAAGTAATTCTGAAATTTTGAGAGTCTGCAGGATGTCTGTCCATGTCTGCTAATTGCTAATCACCCTTCCCTTAGGTACTATAATTACATAGAGAACCAGAAAGAAAAGACAGAATGAAGGTGTTTGTTAGGAGGCTGTTGGTGTGCTAGTTAAATAACTCTAGGTTGTTGACTTTTTAAAAATGTTCTAAAGCATGCTTTTTCATATAGAACAATTTATTTCTTGGGGGGCAGGAATGCCACCTCACATAAATTTATATTTTTCATATATTAGCCTATGTTTCCTCCTTCCCAAGCACCCATTGAAAGCCATGTTACATAGTTTGTCTGAAAATCAAGGATGCATATAAGTCTTCTGGTTTACTAGTATGGGTCAAGAACATGGCTTTTATTCCTAAAAATAAAAATCTGAAATTAGCTAGGAAAGGAACACATTTGGCAATATGAAATCTAAATGAAGGCATGATTTATGCTTGGACCAAAATTTACTTACTGGAATGATGAATTAACAGCAACATAAGGGACTCTCTTGTGAGGGGTCCCCCAACATAAGGAACCCTTCATTACCAAAAATAGTAATGAGTTAAGATATATTAATGATTTTTTAAGGGTGCTTTGGAAATAATAGGATATGATGAAAATTAACATCAAATTCTGAATCATGAGGAGGCAGTGGAGGTGGTTACTTTCAGATCCTTTAGCTCATGACCTTCTGTGTCTAGAGAGCCCCTTTTTAACAGAAGGAAATGTGATCACTGCTCTGTTATTACTGTTGGGCTGTGTTCCAGGAGTAGAGATCGTAATGTTTGTAACAATGCAGCTTTCCCTCTGCAAATTCTGGACACATTCCTGAGCATCTCTGGTTTGAATTTCCACAATGAAATTGTTGCCAGTTGATGTTTAAAAGGTTATTGTTTTAAATATTTGATTAACATGAATTGTAAAACGTGCGTTGTTAAAGAGAGGAAGGAATCCTGTGAATTCTAGATAGCCTTATCATGAAAAACCATTTTTCCCCCAAGTTGATTAAAATGGAAAATACAAAATAGATTTTGAAGAACTTTTCTAAAAATGCATCGCGTATGTTTCAGCATTAGCAATTCTTCAATCTTTTGTTACCTGGAAAGATTATAAAAATCTAGAGATTTCACTATTCCTAAATGTCAGTTATATTTTATAATACATAATTTTAGAGAAAGAAAAAGGGCCAAATATTGCCTTGTTATTTTAGGGACTTAAGAAACACATCTGATTATGTCATAATCAAATCTGAAAATAAGTAAGTTTGGCAAAATGTCTATAATTCATATTTCTGAGTTTCATTAAGTAAGTAGCAAAAAAAATATGTACTTTTCTTATTCATTCAATATAACAGCATTACTTCAACCTCTTCACTTCCTAGCCTGCATCACAGGTTTTTGCAGGCTTTCATATCTCTGGCAATTTTCTACCATTTATGAGTTGAGCATTTTATGAAATTCCATTTTTTTCAATTTAATAATAAAACCATTTTACTCTAAAGCAGCTTCTTGCATTAAAATTTCTCTTCAAAATCAGCTTAAATGTAATGTAAACACACATTTTAGTTAATCTTAATTCACTTGTCTCTGTGTATTCTACCTGATTCTTATTATTTAACTGAGCATGCCTCGAAGATAGGTACCATGTCTGCTGGTCCCTTTGCTTAGCACACAGCAAAGAAGATTTTTAAAGCATAATGTATACTTTCCTAACAAAAATGGACATTTCCATTATATCATACAGTTTCTCAGTTTGAGTAGGGAATACCTTATCTTCTGAGCAGTTCATCTAGAAAGCATTGGAAGGGCAGTATCTTGATAGTGAATGGGGTCTAAGCCTTCGTATTCCACTACTGCTAATTGAGAGTTTGGGTTGAATGGATAATTAACACCCACAGTTTATTGAAAACCTCATTTTAGTAAGTAGTTTCAACTTATTCCTTCACTGAACCTCTCCTAGAGTTGCTAATGAGTAGCAACAGGGACTGATTTGAATTCCAACTCCTTTAATTTCCCAGCCTTCTTTCTGTTGGAAGCAGGGATACAATCAAAAGGCGTGAAGACACAGGGGAAAAAGAGACAGAAGAAAGAATAGAAACAGTTAAAAATTTTCGAAACAGATTTCGAATTCTGGCTAACATGGAATAGTGTCATTCCTCCCAGGTCCTTCCTCCTGAACACAAAGACTCTGGCCATAACACAATAAATGAATACAGGAAGAATCTGAAGGTTGGAAGAGAAAGGCAGCCTGCCTGAGAACGTCAGGACTTGAGGAGTGATGCCATGTTGAGTGCCTTAGGTTTTCTTTTTGCCTTTCATGTATCCCAGACACTGCTCTGAGAAGTCTGCCATGTGACGCTGCTGACAAGCAGACACAAGCAAATAAACAAACACCTCCAAAAAAAAGCCCCACCAAATGACCAGGAGAAAGACAGCCTAAGAGCACCAAAACCTTTTTGATAACGCCTACCCGACTCCAGCCAAACACCAACCAAAAGCTGGATGCACTTCCTCCTCGTGGTTTCAGCAGTCAAGCTGGGAGCTAATCTTTCACCCGCCACTCAGTAGAAACAGGAGGATGTGCTCCCAAGATACAGAAGAACCAAACCACACCATCAGTCAACAGGATTTGATTGACATTTATAGAACTTTTTACCCAAAAAAAGCCAAATAAACATTCTTTTCATCTGCCCAAAGAGCATTTCCCAAGATAAACCATACCCCGAATTTTAAACAAACCCCAGTAGATTTGAAATCTTGATATTATACAGTTTGTGTATTCTAAGCATAATGAAATCAAACTAGAAGTCAATGACAGAAAGATACCACTACGTCAGTAAACACTTGGAAATTAAATAGTAAACTTTTAAGTCATCCATAAGTCAAAGAGAAAGTCTCAAAGAAAACACAATACATAGTGCTGAATGAAAATGAAAATGCAGCATATCAAAATTAGGACCTCCCAGTTAAACCAGTGCTGAAGGGGAAACTGTAGCACTGAAAGCTTAAATTAGAAAAAAAAAACAACACTCACATTTAAGTCCTCAAAAACTAGACAAGAAAGATCAAAATAAACCCAAACCAAGCAGATGATGTTCTCTCTCTTTTTTTATTTTGAGACAGAGTCTCACTCTGTCGCCCAAGCTGGAGTGCAGTGATGCTATCTTGGCTCATTCAACCTCCAGCATCTGGGTTCAAGTGATTCTCCTGCCTCAGCCTCCCAAGTAGCTGGGAATCCAGGTACACACCACCATACCCAGCCACATTTTGTATTTTTAGAGATGGGGTTTCACCGTGTTGGCCAGGCTGGTCTCAAACTCCTGGCCTTAAGTGATCTGTCCACCTCGGCCTCCCAAAGTGTTCGGATTACAGGCATGAGCCACTGCTTCCGGCCCAAACCAAGCAAATGTAAGAATATGATAAAGATAAGAGCAGAAATAAATGACATTGAAAACAAAAACCAATAGAGAATATTGATCAAATGAAAATTTTTATCTTGCCCTCCAAAATCAATTAATCTGATGAACCTTGGACAAAAATAAAAAGAGAAAGACGTCCATGTCAGGAATGAAACAGAAGCTACCGCTGCACACCACACATACGCTCAAAAGAAAGGGAATATCTTGAACAGTTTTACGCATATAGATTAAACAGCTTAGAAAAAAATAGACCAATTCCTTAAAAATTACAAGTTACTAAAATGTACCCAAGATGAAATGGAGAATCTGAATAGTCCATTAATGACTAAAGAAATTGAATTTGTAATTAGAAGTTCCCAAAAAGGAAATCTCTGGGCCCAGATAATTTCACTGGAGAATTCTATGGTACATTTAAAGAAGAATTAATATTAGCTGTATGCAGTCTCCTCTAGAAAATAGAAGAGGAGGGAACTGTTGCCAACTAATTTTATGAAACCAGTTTACAGTGATACCAGAAAGAAAGACAGTGTACTAAAGGAAATCAGGGAACAAAGTCTCTCAGGAACAATGGCACAAAAATTCTGAACAAAATGTTGGCAACTGAAAGCCAGCAATATCTCAAAAGGAAGTATATGCCACAACCAAGTGTGATTCAATCCAGGTGTGCAAGGCTGGATCAAGGGTTGAAAATAAACCAGTATATCCACAATATTGATAGGCTGAAGAAGAAAAAATGTAGACAAAAAAAGGCACTTGAAAAATAGAGTACCCTTTCATGATAAAAATTCTTAGCAAATTAAGAATAGAGGAGAATTTCCTCAATTTATAAAGAGAATCTACAGAAATCCTACAGCCGTCATTATAGTTAAAGGTGAATAACCGGATGCTTTCTCCCTGATTGTGAACAAGGCAAGGATATCCGCTTTCATCCCTCTTATTCTAGCTACTTTGGTAAAGTGCAGATGATAAATAGAAAGCATACAGATTGGAAAGGAAGAAACATAACAGTCTCTGTCTGATTGGCATGGTTATCCACATTAAAAAAACCGAAGGAATTTATATAAAAACTTCTGGAACTGATAAGTGAAAACAAGATTATAGGATACAGGATCAACACAAAAATCAATCACATCTATATACTAACAACAAATGTGGGAACAGAGATTTAAATAAAGACATGACATTCAGAATAACTCCAAGAAAATAAAGTACTGAGGTATAAACTTAATAAAACATGTACAGAAACTGTATGCTGGAAATTACAAAATGTTGTTAAAAGAAATGAAAGAAGACCTAACTAAATGGAGAAAATTCTTGTTTTCGTGAATTGGAAGACTTACCACAGCAAAATGTCAGTTCTCCTCAAATCAATCTATAGCTTTTATGAAGTCTCTATGAAAGTCCCAGCAAGGATTCTTGTGCACATAGACAAACATACTCTAAAATTTATATTGAGTCACATGTGTAAGAATAGCTAAAATAATCTGCAAAAAGAAGAAAATACTGCGAGGGAACATTCTGCACCATGACTATACTGGCTATATAACCACAGTAATCAATGGAATAGAATGGTCAATTCAGAAATAGACTCACACAAATATGCCCAACAGATTTTTAACAAAGGTTCCAAAGCAATTCAGCGAAGTACCTTTATAACAAGGTGATGGGCAAATGATTTTGACCTAAAACCTCAGACTTGTACAAAATCCACACAAAAAATGGACTTAAATGTAAAATGTAAAACTTCAGAAAAAAACATAAAACACATCTTTAGGACATACGGCCGGAAGAATGCTTAAATTTAACACCGAAAGCTTGATTCATTAAAGGAAAAATTGGTAGACTGGACCTCATCAAAATTAAAACATTTGTTCTGCAAAAGACTCTAAAGACTCTTTACATTTAGAAAAAATATCTCCAAACCATGCATTTGACAAAGAACTTGGAGTATGTAAAGAATTCTCAAAATTCAGCAGTAACAAACAATGCAGTCAGAAAATGGGCAAAAGATATGAGCTGACATTTCAGAAAAGAATGTCATACAGATGGCTGATAAGCACACTCAAAGATATCCAACATTATCAGCCATTAGCAGAATGCAAAAAAGCCACAGTGGGATATTCCTAAACACCTATCAGAATGGCTATCAGAATAATAATAAAAAAATGACACTGTTTAATGCTGTCTAGAACGTAGAGAAACTGCATCACTACTGCATTGCTGGTGGAAATTAGAAAATCACAAGCCACTCTGGAAAATAAGTTGGCAGTTTCTCAGAAAATTAAATCTGCAGTTACCTCACAACCCAGTAATTGCACTCTGGCTTTTTTCCCCAGAGGAATGAAAACCAATAGTCACACAAAAATTTATAAACAAATGTCCACGCCATCTTTATTTTTAATAGCCAAAAGCTGGAAACAAACTAAATTTACTGCTGTGGGTGAATCATTAAGTACACTGTTGTGCGTCCACACCATGGAGTTATATTCAGCAGTAAAAAGAAACTACTGATACATGCACCAACTTGGATGGAGCTCATGGAATCATGCTTATTAAGAGTAAAGGTGACACACTGTATTTTATTTACAGAATTATTATGAAATAATAAAATTACAGAGAAAGAGGACACATTAGTGGTTGCCGGTGATCAGAGATGGCGGAGGCCAGTGGAGGAGGGGTGTGGGCAAAGAGGATGGCACCGAGAGCCTTGTGATGTGAGAAGAAAACTGAGCCCAGGAGGTCGAGGCTGCAGAGAGTCTATGCATGTGGTAAAATTGCCTAGACCTATCGCTATTCCTACCCCCATATGGATGCATACAAATAAGTGCATGAAATACTGGTGAAGTCTGAATGAGGCCGTGGATTGTACCAATATCACGTTCCTGGTTTTAATATTGTAGTATAGTTATATAAGATGTAAACACTGCGAAAACTGGGTATGGAAACCCCCAGTACAATGCTTTTTTTTACAACTTCTTATGAATTTATTTTTCTTTCAAAATTAAAAAAATGTTAAACATTTCTGAAAACCTATTGATACCATTTTAGTATATGTTTTTGCCAAATCTCATGTTAAATGGAAATTCTCAGTGTTGAGGTGGGGCCTGGCGGGAGGTGTTTGGGTCTTGGGGACGGATTCCCACGTGGCTTGGTCCTGTCCTCAGGGCTGTTAGTGAGGGAGTTCTTACCTGATCTGGTTGTTCCCATGAAGCGTGTGGCACCTCCTCCTGCCACTCTCTCTCTTCCTCCAGTTCTGCCGTGGGATGTGCTGCTCCCCAATGCCTTCTAGCAGCCAGCGCCATGCTTCTTGCATAGACTGAAGAACTGCGAGCCAATTAAGCTTCCTTTCCTTATAAATTACCCAGTTGTAGGTATTTCTTTATAGCCATGCAAGAATGGTTTCACACACACACACACACACACACACACACACACATACACATATAAATATATGTCAATAAATGAAATTTTTCATGAGGATATAACTTAAAAATTGAAAATATGATTTTTGATGTCATGAGTTTGATACTGATTATTTGTTTCATTTTTTTATTTTTATTTTTGAGACAGATCCTCACTGTCGCCCAGGCTAGAGTGCAGTAGGGTGACCTCGGCTCACTGCAGCCTCTGCTCCCTACCGCCCCGCCAGGTTCAAGCTCTTGCCTTAACCTCCCAAGCACCTGGGATTACAGCCGCCTACCACAGCACTGGGCTAATTTTTGTATTTTTAGTAGAGATGGGGTTTCAGCATCTTGGCCAGGCTGGTCTTGAACTCCTGACCTCGTGATCCACCCACCTTGGCCTCCCGAAGTGCTGGGATTACAGGCATGAGCCACTGCACCCGACTGATTATTCAAGTTTTAATGAAAGTTTCTGTTGTTGTTGATGAGTTAAGTTGAAAATGATTTTTGCTGTGGTTAATGACTCTATTTCAATGAGGAAGCATAGCTTACATTTTTAAAAATTACAAAACTGAAAGGCATGGGAGTTACAAAAGTAGTTAAATGTTTATACAGCCTAATTTTTTAAGTGAAATATCTGAGAATTTTCATGCTTGATGTTAATATCAAATGCAATTACTCAACCTCTGTGTCCTGAGCCATGCCGAATCGCATGGATTAGAGCATGTAGATTATGCTGTTTTTATATGCCTCACTCAGAAAACCTTGTCCTGTGTAAAATTCCTTCTCTTTACTTTGTATTAAGCTTGGCTGGTGTTTTAGTGGGGAACACAATGTTGGTCACACAAGGAGGGAAATTAAGTACGTAAGACTTTCTTCTTTCCCAGTCTGTAAATGCATTCTCCTTCCTACTTCGTGGGGAGAATTGAGAGACAAATTTGTTTTAAAGAAATCTGAAATGAATTTCTTAGAGACGAGTGCTCAAAGCATATAAATTGCTGTTGATATTTGTAGGCATATGCATTAATCTCTGGTGAACAATCTAATCACAACTTGGAGTCAGTTGCTTGGGAGGAAGGCAAGTGGTGCCAGTTTCATAAAGAAGGGGATGAGCAGACGGGAAGACAGTCACTGCAACGACAGAAAATGAGTTTTTCCTATTAAGGCTGTCGGATTACATTTCACTCAGTAACAAAACATACAGGAAGCTAATGATGTTCACCTTCCCCATAATGTTGGATTTTCTTCACTCTGACATAGACTGTCCATTGATCTAATGAAACTTTTATGTGAACACTTAGTTATACTCTGGCATCATTCTGTCTTGAAAAATATTTACAATCATATATACCAACAGCCAAATGCCTATAATTTATGACAAGTAAAATATTATATGGTTAAATAATAACAACCATCTGTCTCAGTGGAAAACTCAAAGAGGCTAAGTAAATACCTCCAAGCCATGTAGCCTGCGAGGAACCAGGATTCAACTCCTTTCTCCAGCAGAGCTGAGGGGTGGGTTAGGGGCTGTGGGAAGAGTAGAGATGGGAGGCAGAAGACGAGAGTATTGTCCATTTCGTGTGTGCCGTTTTCATGAAGAAAATAAACTCTAACGGCTAATGATAAGGTGAGGAGGCTTGTTGTATAGATGCTGATCATTCCCAAATTAATACGTAAGATAAAATTCCAATTGGAATTGTAACTTTTGACAGGAACTTGATAGATTGGTCAAGTTCATGTGACAGAATACATTGGTGAGAATAACAAAGTTTGGGAGAAAAAGATTAATTGCAGGACTTTCCTTAAACATTTAAAAAGCAGTTAGAAATAAGGGCAGGTCGGTTGCAGCAGAATGTTTTAGTCAATGAAAGAGAAAAGACAGTTACATAGCAGACACACTCACACATGGGAATTTAGACAGTAACAAAGACGGTGCTTCAACCCTTGGCAAAGGGATGATCTACTTAAGGTTTTGGGTGAAAACATTAGACACAGTTTTCTTTCTTTCTTTTTTTTTTTTTAATACAGAGTCTCCCACTGTCGTCCAGGCTGGAGTACAGTGTCCCTATCTTGGCTCACTGCAACCTCTGCCTCCCGGGTTCAAGCAATTCTCCTGCCTCAGCCTCCTGAGTAGCTGGGATTACAGGCATGCACCACCACACCTGGCTAATTTTGTATGTTTAGTAGAGACAGGGCTGGTCAGGCTGGTCTTGAACCCCCTGCCTCAGGTGATCCGTTCACCTCATCCTCCCAAAGTGCTGATATTATAGGTGTGAGCCACCTCGCCCCGACTAGTCACAGTTTTCTATCTCATGCCATGTCGAAAATATCTGATGGAGCAAAGGCTTGCACATTTTAAAAGGACTTGGGAGGAAATATAGATGAATATTTGGACCACATCTTGAATATAAGTTTTAATACTAGAATAGGAGAGGATTTTTTTTTTTTTTTTCAGTGCATCGAGACCAGAAACTAAGGAAGAACAGAGTTGAAACTACAAACTGGGTAGAGAATGAATTGGATGATATCCATGCCAAAGGGTAAAGATCCAATGTAGTAAAAGGATTCCCAGGCTTCAAAGACATCAGCCAGTCCTGGGAAGGACCCAAAAGGCAAACTCTAGGAGAAACGTGGATAGTGGTAATGGGGAGGCAGTGAGTTATCACTGATATGCTTAGAGAGACATAAGCATCAGTCACTTTTCACCCAGCATTGCTAAGGGTATGGGAAAATGTACTTCCGAAAAACGTCATGTTGGAGTATATAAGGGGCCAGTGTAAAAAAAAAAACCTGCATACTTTTAATCCAGAAATTGCATTGTGAGAATTTTCCTCCGGAAATATTTACACAGTTGTTACAAAGATTCTAATTGCATCCTTTAGAACTGCAAATACTCATAATAGGAGAGGCTGGTTAAATTAGCATAAATACTTTCAGACAATTGGGTAAAACTCTCCAACGAGTGAAGAGGGCCAAGGCAGGAGTATCTCTTGAGACCAGGAGTTTGAGACCAGCCAGGGCAACATAGCAAGACCCCATCTCTACAAAAACCTAAAAAAATTAGCAGACATGGTGGTGCATTCCTGTAGACACACCTACTCGGGAGGATGAGGTGAGAAGATCGCTTGAGCCCAGGAGTTCGAGACTGCAGCGAGCTAGGATCTTGCTGGGGCACTCTAGCCTGGGTGACAGAGTGAGAACCTAAAAACCAGACACACAAAAATGAAGTGTATACACCCACATGATGCAGTCATAAATATTTGCAAAACCAGCATGCATAGTATGGACATAAATTTAGAAAAAAATGTATATAAACTGGAAAGGGCCTAGAAGGATTATGTGTTAACTCTTTTAGGGGGTGTCAGGGAGATGGGGTTATAGGTAATTTATATGTTTGTGTATATAAGTTTTTTAAATGGAGATAGAGATACTGGACAGCAGACTGTGGTGGGTCTCATGTGTCGGTATTTGGTAATGTCACTGTACCCAATGGAAAGGCTACCGTTTTTATTTTCCTTTTTCCTTCTCTGTGAAGAATATGTAGAAATCACTGAAAGCAATTATTCATCGTATGATGGGGAGCTCAGTTCATGCAAGGCTTCTGTATTTTCCACTCTGACTCTAAGCTTAGTGTTTCAAGGAATGAAAGATTGAAAAAAAAGGAAGTAACACGAGATAAAGTCCATATATGACCTTTTTTTGCTCTGTGCCAAGTACTTGTATAAAGTACTGGTGTACACACACACACAAACACACACATACACACACACACACGAGTCCTCCCTCGCCCAACCTGCCATTCTATAAGTGAGGTAACCGAGGCACCCTGGGAGTTCTCCTGGCCCATCTGATTCGGACTCAGAGTCTGCTCCTTAACTCGGCTGTGTGCTGCTCCCACCATCCCTCCCCCAAGTACTTCCAGGAGCACTTGTGTGTGTTGGGAGCCTGGGAGAGGTGTCTTCTGGCATATCACGCACAGCAGCAGGCTCTGAGAGTGAAAGCGTGCCTTCTTAGTACTCTGCTGGGACAAGCAGGAGTGGCTTAGGCTATCCTGGACAACGTGGGACCACGAAAACCGGCCATCACATTACATGTGGCTCCTGTTGCCCGGCCGCGTGAACGCGCCTCACTGCGCAGATGAGGAAAAGTCCTGTGAGGACTCCAAGGAGGACGAGCAAAGCCCCAGTGTGGAGAGAGGGAGGCTTCCTGGGGTGTCCCCGGGGCAGAGAGAGGTTGTCCTGGTCCCTTGGGTGCTGCAGAGCAGGAGGAGAAGACAGACCCAGTGAGAGGATCTGGCACTTTTGGGCCGACATAGATGTCAGAGGCAGGTGCTCCTTCAGCCATTTTCCCTGTCAGGAACACAACCCAGTCCCCAGGTCCCCACTGCAGCGTCCTTGTCATCTGCTTGGCGGCGTCTTTTGATCCTTGAAGAGCCAGACTGTCTTCCCCTCATAGTAACCCCCTCTCCCATGCAGCCAGGGTGCACTGATCACGACTTCTAGCCTGTCGGGCCCCTGAGCCCTGCATTGATGTCAGCTGCACTTTACAGTTTATCCTGAGCGTTGCCTCATTGGACTGTGTCCCTGTGGGCTTCCCATTTCTGCACAATAGAGACCCTGCCTGCTCGCTGAGCCTGGGACCCAGCACACCTTGAGGTTGGGGGTGGTGGATGGATCTCAAGTCATTTGGTCAGCCATGGGAAGCTTCCAATTGTTGATTCAGCAAGAGAGTGATGATACCCAAACCCGCTTGGAGGAAGATTATTTTGTTGACAAGTTGATTAAAAGCAAGAGAGTCTTGGCGACAGAGACAAATGAGCAGCTTGTGCAGGTGTCAGGACAGAAGGTTGCGAGGTCTCTGTTGAGAGGCTGCTCCAGGAAATCTCTTGTGTGCAACCCCTTTCATTGTCTGAAGACAAGAATGGATTTTATCTTAACCGCGTTATCCCGTTTTCTATTTTATAAATTCTTCTTCTTTCGTAAAGGAAAGATAAACGATGGATATTGCAATTAAGAAAAGTGATGGATATTTTAATTATCCTGATTTGATCTGTACACATTAGGTGAACATATCAAAATATCACATATGGCCTCCAAACATGCACATCTATTATGTATCAATAAAAATCATTTTCTAATAAATTTTCAAACTTTATTTTTCCAAATTTATAGTCTGGGCACAGCACGTATTTGTTATTTAGAAATACCTGGTCGACGAGAAAGGGAACACTTATCCTGCCTGCCATCGGCCCCTCCTTGCATCCTAACTATTTGGTATAGAAGGGAGAATTAATTAATGCATTCATTCACTCAGCAAATATTTACTGAACACCTGCTGATCCCGTCATAGATTTCTATTTCCCAGCAACCACATCGGACTAGCCATATGCCGTAAACAAGTCATTTTTGTCAATAAGGATAACGCTGTCTGGATTTTTAAGAGATTTAACTATTCCCTCTACTCGCCACTTCTGACGCCGGTGGACATGAGAATAAGGTGCAGAGTAGTGTCTGCTTGGCCAAGCGTCACTGCTGTTTGAGAGCAAGCTGGTATGGGTTTCTGCAGACACTGACCTTACTGAGTGTGAGGTAGGACAGCCAAGTGGACCAGACAGGGCCGGGCTGCGCGGGGCTGGACAGAGCTGCCCCACCTGCTTCCCAGTGTCAGCTGTGCTAGGACTCCATGAGTGTCAGCACCAGGCAGTGATAAGCTGGGCCACCTTCGGCCACGGCGTCCCTTCTCTGAGCCCACATTTGAGCTCCTAACTTTGCAATTTATCTATCAGGGTTGTTGTTAAAATTAAATTAGACATGTTGTTAGGAAAGAAACTGCACATGCTGAATCCATCGTAGGCCTTTCTTCCCCTTTTTTTCTGTTTACCTCCTCAAATGTGAAAAACTCACTTTCTCTTCCTCTGTTATGTCATCATTTCTGTTTTATTAACATATATGGCTAGTTTTTCATGGGTAAATGCATCTAACCCTCAGGCTATGATAGCTCAGGGAGCTAGGAACTGTGGACAGCGAGTGAGCCCTGGTCCTCCTGGAAAGTGAGGTGTAGCCTCTCTCCTGATTGCAGCAAAGTTACACATTGTCTGGGAGGGAATTTCAAGGTAGGATGGGAGATGGTGACAGCAGGTGCAGTTACGGAGTGAAGATAAGTGCAAGGAGTGGGGTGAACAGGCAGGGGCGCTATGAGAGTCAGCCCTTGCGGCTTGCAGTGTCAGTGTGTGAGAGCATTCACCACAAGCTTAGCCTTCCCTGCCAATATTTCGTACTGTTTAATGAGGTCCTTTTAAATAGTTTCAGCCAGAAAAGGAATTATAATTCTCATAGAAGACGAGGGGACAGGGACAAAGGTTCTCTCAGGAACAGCTGGTAGAAAGAGAAATCTATCCTTTTTGTCTATAAGCCCAAGACTTTTAAAAAAGTTGATATCCTTCCCCTAGTAATTTCTCAGCAATCGGCCACCCAGAAGCATTCAGGAACGTAGACAAAGACTGGTGCCATATTGTAGTTGTAGTAGTAAGAAAAGAGAAATGATAGGATTTATACAGCAATAAAAATTAATGTCTTCAGAGCGATTTCCTTATGGGAGAATGTTTATGTAACATTAAGTAAAAAAGTATGATACGAAAGTGTATGAACAGAATGATCCCCTAGTGTGTGTATATATATGTAAACTAGGCTGGACAGTGGTACCCTGTGCACATCCCAAGGTCAGCTCATATATATATAAGAATCCACTTTTCTACACACACACGCACACACACACACTGCAGTAAATTAAAATATTGACTTTCCACCTGGATAGATTACAGGAAGTTCTTTTGGCTTATTCCGTGCACTTTTCTATTATTTTTCAAATGTTCCGTCTTCTATAGTCTGTTTCTCCGTCCCTGTCCTGAAGACATTCAGTGAGCATACACGCAGCAGGGGCCAGAGGACTGACCAGAAGAATCTTTCCTGTTGCCCTGCCACAGTCATCTTTACTTTCAGTTTTTATCTTGGTGGAGATATTTTCATTTAGAGTCAGAGAGACAAAATGCACCTGATTTCAGGTCACTTTAGTGGTTGACCGTGCAGCCATCTTGTTTTGCACAGCGAGTTCTTCTTTCCCTAAGCTCTCGAACCTTCGCTGCGTTTGAGGTCCCAGCCCTTTGAAGCATGCACCAGAATCAGACAGGGACTGCTTTTCCAGTCAGATGTCTTACTAACAAATCATGGAGGGGGCGAGCTCCGGTGGCCTCAGCTGTGTTCTCTGGAGCAGACCTAGAGAGTTTCTCTCGTTGCCTGGTAGTGAGACAGCACTTTAGAGGGGGGTGGCGTCCCTGGAGGCCTAGTGGTGCCACAGGAGGCTAAGAGGGAAAATCAAGGAGGTTAAACCCAAAGGGACAAGGCTGTGGTTTGCCAGCTGCCCTCCTCATTGGAAAATGCGTTCTTGGCAGACCTAACTGGGAAGCGCTGGCGACTTTGTGCATCTGAGGCTGCTCCCATTCACCCAGCAACTTCGGGCCCCCTTCACCCTCTCCCCGTGCAGGCCTGCTGCCGTTGAGTTATGGATTCTTCAGGCAGTGTTCTTTGAGGATTTGCTACCTGCTCATCATTCTCACAAGAACAACCCCCACTGTGTGATGTGGAAATGGGACAGATTCTAGTGAATTCCTTTCTTAGGTCACAAAACCACCCTATGCTTCAGATCCAGAGCCCGGCAGAGCCCCACCCCATGAAAGTTGGACTGCCAGCCTCTCTTGCAGGAGCTGGCCCTCATCCCTGCTGCCCAGAGTCACTGTGCTGAGGGGCGGCCCACAGAGTGACGTTGCAATATGCTTTCCTCAAACTCTGGATGGAAGCTGCCTGATACAAACATTTAGCTAACAGTTTCAGAAGGAGTAGTCCTCAAGACAGCAATTTCTGTCATGTTTTATTATTTCCTTCCCTGTAAACTGTTAACCATTTACCTCAGGTTAAAATAAAGCATAAGTTATGCCTTATAATTTTATCATGTTATTGAACAGTGTATTTCTCGTCTGCTTTATACTAATGGGAAAAAAATCTTTATGTAATTCTGCCAATGATACTGCCTTATGTAAGTGGCTTATTTAAAAAAATAATTTATTATTTATTTTTATTGAGGTAAAATACATACAATTTACCATACTGAGCATTTTAAAGACAGTTTAGTTGCGTTAAATGCATTTACACTTTTGTGCAGTAATTACCACTGTCCTTCTCCATAATGCTTTTCTGCTTGTAACACTGAAACCATGTATGTTAAATAATAACTCTGCACCCCTCTCCCCCAGTCCCTGGCAGCCATCATGCTACTCTCTGTCTCTGTGATTTCTGTTCTCTAGGATCTCATATAAATGGAATTGTATAGAATATGTCTTCTTGTAACTATCTCTTTTTTTTTGTTTTGAGACAAGATCTCACTCTGTTGCCCAGGATGGAGTGCAATGGTGCAGTCATAACTCACTGCAGCCTCCACCTCCTGGGCACAAGTGATCCTCCTGCCTCAGCCTCCTGAGTAGATGGGACCACAGTCATGTGTCACCACCCTCCACTAATTTTTTATTTTTATTTTTTTGTGGAAATGGCGTCTCCTTATATTGCCCAGGCTGGTCTCAAACTTTTGGGCTTGAGTGATCCTTTTGCCTTGACCTCCCAAAATGCTGGGGTTACAGATGTGAGTCACCGTGCCTGGCATGACTGGCTTCTTTCACTTTGAATAATGTCCTCAAGGTTTATCCACGTTGTAGCTTGTGTCAGAATTTTCTTCCGTTTTAAGGCTGAATAATAGTCCCTTTTCAGATAAACCACATTTTGTTTATCCATTCATCTGTGGATGGATGCCTGGGTTACTTCTACGTTTTAGCTATTGTAAATAATGCTGCTATGAACATGGCATACAAATACCTTTTGGCAACCTTGCTTTCAGTTCCTTTGGGTGGGATTCCGAGAAGCGGTGTTGCTGGAATTCTATCCAGAAATGGAATTACTACCTCATGTGATAATTTTATTTTTAACTTTCTTTTATAAAGGCCACAATGTTTTCCATAGTGGCTGTACCATTTTACATTCTCACCAGCAGTGCATAAGCATTGCAATTTCTTCATGTCCTAATCAACACCTGTTTCTTTCTTTGTTAGTAGCCATTCTATCGGGTGTGAAGTCGTATTCCATTGTGGTTTTGATTTGTAGTCCCTAGTGATGAATAATGTTGAGCACCTTTTCATGCACTGATTGGCCATTTGTGTATCTTCTTTGGAAGAATGCTTGTTTATATCCTTTGTTCATTTTTGAAATGGGTTGTTTGTTTTTTGTTATTGAGTCTTAGGCGTTTTCTATATATTCTGGATATCAATCCTTTATCCAGACATATGACTTGCAAACATTTTCTCCCTTTTTGTGGGTTGTCTTATTACTCTATTGCTAGGGTTTTGTTTTGTTTTGAGACAAGTTCTTGCTGTGTTACACAGGCTGGAGTGCAATGACACAGTCACAGCCCACAGCAGCCCCAACCTTCCAGGCTCAAGCCATTCTCTGGAGTAGCTGGGACCACAGGTATATGCCACCACTCCTGGGTAATTTTTGGTAGCAAGGGGGTCTTGCTATGTTTCCCAGGCTGGTTTTGAACTCCTGGCTTCAAGCAATCCTTCTTGGATTCCCAAAGTGTTGGGATTATTGGTATGCGCCACTACCCCCGGCTTTTTTTTTTTTTTTTTTTTTTTTTTTTTTGAGACAAGGTCTCACTGTTGTCCAGGCTGGAGTGCAGTGGTGTTACCATAGTTCATTTTATCTGTAAATTCCGAGGCTGAAGTGGTCCTCCCACTCCAGCCTCCCAAAGTCCTGGGATTATAGGCATGAGTCACCTTGCCCAGCCAGATAGTGTTTTTTTGATGTGCAATGTTTTAAAATTTTGGTTAAATTAAGTTTGTCTGTTTTTTTCTTTGGTTGCCCGTGCCTTTGATGTCATATCCAGGAAGTCACTGCTAAATACAGTGTTGTGAAGATTTTGCCCTGTGTTTTCTTCGAAGAGTTTATAGTTTTAGGTCTTACATTTAGGTTTTTGACCTATTTTGAGTTAATTTTTGTATATGGTGTTAGGTAAAGGTCCACCTCCATTCTTTTGCATGTGGTCATCTGGCTTATCCAGTACCATTTGTTCAAAAGACTGTCCTTTATCTATTGAGCAGTTTTGTCTCCCTTGTCAAAAGTCATTTGCTCATATATGCCAGCATTTATTTATAGGGCCTCTGTTCTATTCCATTGGTCTGTGTGTCTGTGTTTATATCAATACCATATTGCTTTGATTACTGTTGCTTTCTAGTAAGTTGAATTCAGGAAGTTTGAGTGCTCCAGCTTTGTTCTTTTTCAAGATTGTTTTGGCTATTAGGGGTCCCTAGAGGTTCCATATTACTTTTATGATGTCCTTTGCTTTTTTTGCACAAAACGTCATTGGGATTTAGAATTGCATTTAATCTGTAGATCACTTTGTAGTATTGACATCTTAACAATGTTAAGTCTTCAAATTCATGGAGTTTGTTCTTATTTATTTATGTCTTTATAATCTTCTAGCAGTGTTTCATAGTTTTTATTGTACATGTCTTTCACCTCCTTGGTTAATGCCAAAGTATTATTCTTTTTGATTGTATCGTAAATAAAATGATTTTGTAACTTCTTTTCAGGTTGTTCATTGTTACAATGTAGAAATGCAGGTAATTTTTGTGTGTTGATCTGCTACTTTGTATCCTGCTACTTTGCTTAATTTTTATCTATTAGTTCTAACAATGTGTGTGTGTGTATGTGTGTGTGTGTGTGTAGTCTTTAGTGTTTCCTACATATAAGATCATATCATCCATGAAGGGAGAGAATTTTACTTCTTTCTTTCCAATTTGAATGTCCTTCATTTCTTTTTCTTGCCTAATTGCTGTGGCTAGAACTTCCAGTACTAGGTTGAATAGAAGTGGAGAAAGCGTGCCTTCTTGCCTTGTTCCTTATCTTAGAGGAAATATTCAGTTTTTCATCATAGGGTGTGATGTTCATTGGGAGTTTATATACGGCCTTTTTAAAATCAGAGACAGGGTCTTACTCTGTCACTCAGGCTGGAGTACAGTGGTGCAATCACAGCTCACTGAAGCCTCAAATTCCTAGGCTTAGGGATTCCTCCTATCTCAGCCTCCAGAGTAGCTGGGATGACAGGCACATACCACCACTCCCAGCTAATTAAAAAAAAAATTGTGGGTATTTTAGTAGAGATGGGTTTTACAGTGTTGGCCAGGATGGTCTCAATCTCCTGACCTCATGATCCGCCTGCCTAGGCCTCTTAAAGTGCCAGGATAACAGCCAGGCATGATGGCGTGCAGCTGTAGTCCCAGCTACTCAGGAGGCAGAGGCAGGGGAATTGCTTGAACCTGGGAGGTGGAGGTTGTAGTGAGATCATGCCACTGCATTCTAGCTTGGCTGCAGAGCAAGACTCTGTCCCCCTAAAAAAAAATTTTTTTTTTGGTAGAAAGGGGTCTATGTTGCTCTGGCTGGTCTTGAAATCCTGTCCTGAAGCAGTTTTCCCATCTCTGCCTCCCAAAATGTTGTGCCCTGCCCATATATGGTGTTTATTATTAGGTAGCTTCTGTTTTTTAAGAATCTTTAAACATAATGGAAGTCTTTGTGTTAATGGATAATCATACAGGAAATTGGACTATAAGAAGAAGTGTGATTCATAGATGTGCCATTTATCTGTCTTTCTGTCTACCTACCCATCCACCCATCTGTCCATCCATCCATCTACCCATCCATCCACCCATTCACCTGTCCATCCATCCATCCACCCATTCATCCATTCACCCACCTGTCCATCCATCCATTCATCCATTTGCCCATCCACCCATCCGTCCAACTGTCCATCCGTCTGTCCAACCATATGTCTATCATCAGTTGATCTATCTGTGAGAAGTTGGTCTTATCTTACCAAATTTTATATTGACTGTTACCGGGAAATAAACATAATCAGTACCCAAATATCATTAAATCCTCATTTCAGCCACATTTACCTTGTTGAAGAGGCGAAGGTTGTTTTGTTATCTTCTAAAAACGCTGCTAAATGGTATGCAGGGTCTACTTTTTCCTGTTCAGAACTCTCCTGTGCAACTCTGCTATTTGTCTGCTTACTGAATTTTGGCATAAACCATTTGCAGTTAGTATCAGTGTGTGCAACATTACACGCAGAAATAAAAATGCAGAGTGTGATAATACAAATATGGGGGGGGGAGGCCGTTATCTTATAAACTCTAATCTCGTGGTTGAGCTTAATTTCAAAGGAGGGAGCAAAAATAGGTCTCCTGCTGGCCTGCATCCCCCACTGGCATATCTGAGTGGGTGTACGTCTACTCTACTTTCCACGTGGGTACTGGAAAGAACCACTGAGGTGCAGCCTCCTCTGTCTGGACTACAAAGTGAGGTCCATGGAGCTGGCAAAGCCTCAAAAGGGTTTTATTCAACTCAAAAATTCAGCAAGGATATGATTTTGGCAAGAATTGTTTACAATGAAAAGTAACTGTCTCACTGGTGGGAAGCAGTCTTTTGATAACTTCAGTTAAAATGTTCATTATAGTATGTGTGTCTGCTGGTTTGTTTTCTTCATGACGTTTATTTTTGTTATACTGTTGTTTGGTGATTTCTTTCATTATTTTATTTAATAGGTCACATATGCTCTATAAAGTGATCTCATTTTTAAAAGGCAACTGTGAAATCAATGCCAATTACAATCTTTGCATGAAAATAGCCATTGATTTGTTGAGAAGATTGAGTGAGAGAGAGAGAGAGCTTGCATCATTAATATTAGTGCTGCTGAAAATAAGACTTTGCAGCAGTGGCTGAAAAGATCGCCCCTGTAAGGCTAAATGTTGAACCCAAATTGTATTCATGATTGCTTGATAAAAGTAACCTGTCAGCTTCTATTATAAGTGCTGCATATGTGTGACTCATTTACTGCTTACAGTGGTCCTATGAGGAAAGTATTTCACTTTTAACCCTGTTTTATAGGTGAGGAAACTGAAGTGTATTTGGGTTGAGCAATTTGCGCAATACGGCATAGCCAGCAAGAAGTAGATGGAGGATTCAGGCTTGGACATCTGGCTCTGACTTTTGTTCTTACCTTCTCTATTATACTACTTTTCATTAGGTCATTCATTAATATATGTACCAAACCTAGAAAAAAAATCCAAAAAGCCGAAATGATTTTAAAATGTAAAGGAAGAAGAATGGTCCTAAGGACCCAGCCCCACCCTGGCGGTTTACTCCGTGGCCCTGTGCCGAGGGCTCTGGTCTCTCCGCTTCTTTCTCTCCACAGTAGGATGTGACCATGTTCATCCAGAGGGCGGGTGAGGCCACGCCCGTGCACCAGGAAACTGTTGTTTCATCCTGTAAGCCTTTTTTCTTTCTTTTTTTTTTTTTTTTCCTGAAACGGAGGCCTATGCTGGAGTGCAGTTGAAGCATCTCTCTTATACGTAAATTACTAAGTCAGACTTCTTTGACTCACGTATACTCAGTGTAGGGGTGTTTCTGTTATACCACCAGAAACTGGACCTTCTTGAGGAAAATGACATCAGGAAGCTACATTTTCATTGCACATGTAAGTGTTGTGTGAGCAAATTTATGTAACCGTATGCGTTTAAATTGCTTAGCACAAAGCCTTGCCTATATAAGGGATGAAATAAAAGCCAGCTGCTGGTATATGAGCTGATAAATCTAGACAGGACCAGAGATCTTTTGGAAGATAACATACAAATAATAACATGAGAGCCCTTTGAGTTTGAAAGTCCGAGAGCAAACGTGATGAAAGATGAAAGACAATAGTGGTGACTGCATAGAATACCACCATCAGAGCTTTGCGGAAAGGCCCTTCAGGTGTATCCATCATGAACTCTGTGTCGGCAGAGCGTGCAGTGTGACCTGCTCACTGCGTCCGCGCTGTCTTCTCCCTTGGGCCTGCAGGCAGCCCGCACTTCCCAGTCTCTGTTGTAGTTAGGTGGGACCTTGGGCTTGAATTTCTTACTTATTCAAGTAAGTTGTTCCTCTGGAGAAATGTCTCACCTTCCTGTTTAAATGTTACCTTTAGATGCAGTGTATCTGGAGGGGCTGGGATGAGCAGAATCAAGAGTGAGTGTAGGTAACTTTGAAAAACAGTCTTTTGACCATTGACTAGAAGGCAGTAACAACTCCACTCAAGTGTTGTATTCTAATTAGTAAGGATTTTAGTTTCTCAGGGGATACGTGATTGAATTTCTGAAATGATCTGTGTTCTAGATGTGAGTAAATAAGTAAGTATATTCAATAATAAAAGCAAGCTTCTCATCATCTAAGAAAAGAGTGATAAACAAGGAAACAAGTAGGCTAGAATGAACCTTGTGATGTTGAATCGGAATCATTGGTATCAGTATGAACACATGGGCTTATGAGACCTTTGCCGAGAGAGTTAGAGAAACAGATGTGGCCATGTACTTGCACTCAGAGATCCCGGCTATAGTGAGGGCTGAGAAGCAGTGACATCTGAGCAGCAGTGAGCACACATGGCTTCCTGATCTTGGTTTCTAATATCCTCCAATAAAATGAATCAGGGATTCTAGGAGCAATCCCTGATTCCAAGGCTGGAGTAGGTGAAGTGCTAGGTGAGCTTAGAAGATCCTTTAGTATCAGAAAGTAAGAGAGTACTTAACAAATGTTGAGTGTCTATTGAAACAGCATAGAACAGAATTGAAGGGCCTCCTGATGGCCAAATCTGGGGTTTGGGCAACTAAATTATGACATTGTTTTGTACTAAAACCTATAGAATAAAAGTATCCCATAGAATAAACTATCCATGAGTCCACACTGATACAAATACACCGTTAAGTATATAAATACATAGTAAGTAAACACCTAAGGAAGGAGCGAATCTCTTCCCTGCTGTGGAGGATGATGGTTAGAAAGTCATCATCTGACAGGAATCATAATAACCATAATTTCAGGTGACAGTCACTAGTACATGCTATAACTTGTGAGTGAATTTTTTTTCCCCTGAGACAGAGCCTTGCTCTGTTGCCCAGGCTGGAGTGTAGTGGTGCAATCTTGAATCACTGCAACCTCTACCTCCCAGGTTCAAGCAATTCTCCTGCCTCAGCCTCCCTAGTAGCTGGAATTACAGGCACATGTGACCACACCCAGCTAATTTTTGCATTTTTAGTAGAGACGAGGTTTCACTATGTTGGCCAGGCTGTTCTTGAACTCCTGACCTCGTGATCCGCCTGCCTCAGCCTCCCAAAGTACTGGAACTACAGGTGTGAGCCACTGCGCCCGGCCATGAAATTTTAATGAGAAATAAAATATTTGCATAGTCTCAAGTTATCTCCTCACAAGATGCCTCTTGATTGTGAAAGGAGAAGCAAAATAATGACTTTGCAGCATAAAAACCCAGCAGATACCAGCTTGACCAAGCAGCAAAAGTTAACCTTGCTGACAGTGGCACACAGAGACATTGTGTGCTTCCTTATATGATCACCAAGAAGGGCACAGCATCACCTCTGTGACATATTTGCCAGAAGTACATAACTTGAATTGAGTCATGAGGAAACATCAGACTATCCTAAATTGCAGACTTTCTGTAGGATACCTTGTCAGAACTCCTCAATGCTGTGCGGATCATGAAAGACAAAGACAGATTGAAGAAGTGTCCAAGCTTCGAGAAGACTGCTAAATGCAACGTGCATCCTGGTTCAGAACCTGGTCCAGAAAGGGACTAATGTGGAGCTATCTATGACATCTGAGTAAGACTTGTAAATAAGTTAATGTGAGACCATTTTTGATTTTCTAGTTTTGATCATTTTACTGCAGTTATGTAAGATGTTAACATTTGAAGAAGCTAGACTAATAGTATACAGAAAATTTTTATACAGGTTGAGCATCCATAATCCAAAAATCCAAAATTTTAAATGTTCCAAAATCTGAAACATTGTTAGTGCTGACGTGACACCACGAAGTGGAAAATCTCACATCTGACCTCATGTGATGGGTTTCAGTCAAAATGCAGGCACACAACATACAGTTCATTCAGCATCCCCAAGGGGAAAAACAACACTTCCAGCTCCCTCCAGCTGTGATGTCTTTTCTGTGCATGCCCAGCACACCCACATACCCCCATACCAGCACACCCATAATGGGGGGTAAAATGACGTGTGTGCAGGCTGGACCTGCCAAAGCGGGTTCCCGCATGGCACCAAGACCCATGAGCGTTACTCATTGTGTTTTTTGATGGTGATGGCAAACAACCACAGATTGTCTGTATGGGTAGCTGAGATAGTGACACCTTTGATTTTTGATGGTTCAACATGTGCAGACTTTGTTTCATGCACAAAATTATTAAAAACATTATACAAAATTGCCTTCAGGCGATGTGTATGAGGTATATATGAATCGTAAATGAATCTCATGCTTAGACTTGGGTCCCGTTCCCCGGATATCTCATTATATATTTGCAGACATCCTCAAATATGAATAAAACTCCAAACCTGAAACACGTATGATCCCAGGCATTTTGAATAAGGGATAGTCAGCCTGTGCTAGATTTGCAACATTTTCAAAAGTTTCAAATCATTCCAAAATGCAGAAATAAAAATTAAAGAATTTAGAGGTAGTTTGCATGTAAGCATCATTACCAGTTACTTTCTATGAGGTGAAGGTTGATAGCAAGTAACATTGGCACTCTTGTCCAATGTGGTGTGTGGAGGATGGTGGAGAGGTGGCAGTCAGTGAGTGGATCAATAGGGCACCACAGTCCTCCCCAGACTTCTGAGGTCCATGTGTTTGGGAGGACAGGAAGGTGGAGGGGACAGCTTCTGGGGAGGGATGGTAGAATTATAAACTTAATTTAACACTGTGCATCATACCTGAAAAGACAGCTGAAGTTATGGCTATTTAGTACCTTCCCAGGAAAATATTCAGTCAGTTGAAACTCCTCACAAGCCTATGAAAATCCAGACTCGTGTGTGTGTGTGTGTGTGTGTGTGTGTGTGTGTGTGTATGTGTGTGTTTGAGGGAATAGGGCACCTTTTCCTAAGAACCAGTTCATTCTGCTGAGCCCTGCTGAATGCACTATGTTCCAGGAGGGCACTGTGACGGAGGGACAGCAGTTAATTAGAAATGGCATTTGTCTTGAAGAAAGTGGCATGATACCACTTGCCTTTGACAAATCATGGCCATCAATCACACAGTGTATTTGTAAGCTCCGTGGGTGGTGTTGACTGAAGAATGTCAAACATCATACATTTGGAAAGGAGAGCTTTATTTCTCATAAAGGGTTGCAGCCTGCCTGGCCATTTGGACAGGCTGGGAAGTGTAGCCTCCCATCAGAAGCTGGAAACAGACTCTTTGTAGGAGGAGCAAAGGGAACAGGAATTTATGCAGACTGGGGTGGCTGAATATGCATATTTAATACACTGTAGGAGGAGTCATGAATATTTATGAAGGGAGAAAGGAGAACTGTGCACATGTGCAGTTAGCCTCATGCCTCTCCCTGGGACCTACGTTCAAGAATCCTGGTGTTAGCATCATCTGAGGGTGGCGTTTTCAGCCCTCTGACATCAGAAGGTGAAGCAGAGGATGTGATACCCCTCATCATACATCTGCTGTAGACTAGCCAGAACCACTCCATGGTTGGTGGTCTCTTGTCAGGAAAGAATGCTAGTTGGTGGTTTTGCTGAAATTGTACAAGGGAGGGGCAGCATCAGGCAGTTGGTTGCTATCAGTGATGGAGTCTTTAAAAGGGCTGGTTTCTGTTCAGCCCCTGAAAAGAAAGGTGCTTAGCAAGGGAAGGGCTATAAAGTGAGGCACATCTGCCTTTGCATCCTAGAATGGACAGAAAGTCAGCTTCCAAAATTTCTCTACGAGATCCTTAGTCAAGAGGGGTTCCATTCAATTGGTTGGGGGTTTTAGGGTCTCATTTTAATTTCTCAGCTGTGGTGGCCCAGGAGGAGAGAGGAGCCACTGACATAGTTAGATGCATGTGACATGGAGGAGAAGAGAAGGGTTTCAGAACAAGTGACATTTCTAGAAGATGGGCAGAATGTTCCCTAGCAGAAGGGTGTTGTGGGTGAAGAGCTCTGCATAAGTAACAAAAAATGAATAGGAAAAGCTTGGCTCGTGGACCGGGAGAGCGAGTCCACAAAAGATGTGCACGTGGACTGTGGCAGCCAATGAAATGTGGGAAGCACCGCAAGTAAGGGATCTGTCCACGTCGTGAGGGGCCCTGCTCAGGAATTTGCCCATTCCTTGGGGCTAACCAGTTACCATTCCTGTTTCTGACTTTTTTCTCCTGTTTCTCTCATAAAAGGAATTCAGGGAACACTGATACAATTGTTTCACATCATGTGTCTGATAAGCTTTTCTTTGTGGGCTTGGTTTGCCTCGTGGATAATCAGAGAGTGATGTGGTAAGCAGTGACATCCTCATTCACGAAACAAGCATTTCTGTTCACCTGTGTGTTCCTCGCATTCCTGGTGACATGTATTATTTTCTGAGTTGAATCGTACAGGTTTCTACCTGCTATGGTCAGTGAAGTAGAACTTCTTGGAGAATTCACGGGGACAGTGACCATGGCCGGGTCCCCTTTGTAGGCTCCACTTCCCACTGCTGAGTGCTCATCTCTGTGTCTGCACATTCTATCTTCATATTTGTGAAGATAATTATTTGTTTAAATTAAACCTGAGTAGCTCATTCTTTACAAAATTGTAGCTGATGAATGCCAAAATGTAGGATTTCTTAGTGTGAAAATAACTACCCTAGGTAGGGAAGGGTTGTACTCTAAGATAGTTCCGTACTTACCAGGATGTGGAATTAGAAAGAATGCCTTCAGCAAAGCAGAATACGACATTCAGAAGACTCAAAGTATTTTCACATAGGAAAAGTTAAAAGATGTGTCTAACTCGTTGAAAGCACACATAATTTTATATTGTGACCTTGTAAAGATGCTAATGATAAAATTAGTTTGACAGATTTCTTCTGCAAATTGAGTGGAATTTTCCTATGAGTTTTTTCCCCTCTGATTTGTGTAAACTTCAGGACCTCTACCGTCTATCCCTTTATCAGTGCGCTTCCCATGATTAGCAGAACTTGGAATCTTCTCAATGGAAGAAGAGAGGCCCTTGTGAGTGACATTTTGGAAGCTACTCTAAATGTCTTAAGGTTGAGAGCTTTCATATTATTATTAAAATGAAGTCACTCTCCTGGGAAATGAATGGTATAATCTAACATAGTGTGAAGCCGATAGGTCCCTGAGGCAAAGCAGTGGGCAGGGAGAGGCAGTCACAGTTGCAGCTGAGCAGAGGCACCCAGGGGGAGGGCAGGGCCTGCTCTGGCACAGGGGGCCAGGGCACGTAAGCCCAGCCCTCGGATCCAGTGACTCACATCTGAAGGAACAGAAAGAGTATATGGGAGGAGTCAGAAAACCGTGATTTCTATGACTGCTCCCCTGGCCGACCATCCTATTCCTGAATGAATGGCTTTGCCTTGGGCCTTGGGCCTTGGTTTCCCTATCTATAAAATCAAAAGTGTTGCCAGGAAGATACTTAAGATGATGATGCTGCCAAGCTTGAAACTCTGTCAGATGATTACGAGGACTGAATATTAACGTAAGTTCAGTGAATAAATTGCCTTAGAATATCCCCCTTCAACTGTAGCCACAAAGAAGTGAAGGTGAGAAGCCAGTTTTGATTTTCATAGCACGTCATGTAGTTTGTTTTCATTTGCGTGCCTAAGTCGCCAAGACCCTAATCGACCCAGAAGAATCACCAACCGGAAGGCCTCAGTGTTTGTGAGATGGTTTAGTCCTGCATTCTCAAATTCTTTCTCTTATAAACAAGCAAACCAAACAGCCACCCAGAGATCTCAGTGGGGTGGTGCTCAGGTCCCCCTTTCGTGAGATAGTTTGGCAATTCCCCAAACCATCGTAGAATGAACCCTCATAACCCATGCTCCACCCCAGCCCTGCTGAAGCTCTCCAGGTTATTCAGTGAGCCACCCTTGTTGAGGACCTAGATGGGGCAAACTATATCTGAGCAAAGGGCAAAGAAGTGAGGGAAATTAGGTGAGGTAAGCTGTGTAAGATTTATTGCATGGAACCTGCATATACGGGGGGGCTCATTAAAAAATGGATTGCATTTCAATGTAAAGAATGTAAAACTTTTTTTCTTAGCAACATTGAGTGGATGGAAAACTGAGCTTGCTGTGGAGCTGCAGTTAGAAAAGTAACCTGTGACCACATCAAGACGCTTTAATGGAACTATGGTGGGCGCTGGTCTTTCTTTGATGTTCTCAGATGCCACTGCATCCTCTGGGAGCAATGAAGGTCCAGCTGAAATCTCCTAGTCCTGGCTCTTTCTTGGTGTCTCTGCTGACTCACCAGGGAGCCTTGTCTGATCAGATTTATGATGCCTGGTAGGGAGCACTGTGGACATTTCAGGTGGGCTCTATATTTTGTGTTGCAGGCGCTTTCCCTTAGGTAGGGTGCAGGGGTGGACCAATAATTTCCTCCCTACCCTTTACTGTTCTTAGTGGAGACAGTGCTCTGTAACAGAAGACAGATTCACAAGAGAAAAACAAACAGAAGATTAACATATGCCCCATGTGCACCTGTGAGATACCCAGAAAAATGAGTACATGTCAAAGAGGTGGCTTTGAGTTCAGGCTTAACTGTCCTCTTCTGCTGAAACAAAGAAGGGAGTGGGGAGGCCTGGCCTGGGGAGGGGACCAGGAAGAGCAAGAATAAGGTTCCTTAGGCAGATTTCAGCTGGTACCTCTCCATTGATGAGTGATTTAGAGTCCTCCTTTTCCTGGAAGTGATGGAGACAACCTTACAAATGGAGATTTCCTTTTGAGATGCAAGTTTCCCTTCCAAAGGGCTGCTTCCTTTCTGTTTTCAGAGCTTCTCCTGCCTGCAGTTTCTCAAAATTACCAGCTTAAAATAATCATGATGCCAAAGAAGCATGTTTTGGGGTGGCATATTCTGGGCTCATAGAAGAGGTTCAGCTTCTCGGTCCCTGCCCGCTGCACCCAGCAGCGCTCCCTGCGTTCCGACAGCCCTAGCGCCCACCCATTTCCACGTCCCCTCAGGAGAGCTGGTGGGGATCTCTGGGTGGATGGAGGAGGGGAAAGCCTTGCAGAATGAAGTGTTTACTCTCACTTGCAACGTTTGGGAGGTCTCTCCCCGACACACCCCTGCAGGAGCTCCTTAGCAGCCCCTTTGAGGGCCTTATTTGACTCAGTGATAATATTAACATTTTTAACACTTTCTGATAAAATAAACAGAATCTTGGGAATGCACATCACTGGAATCTAGGTCCCATGTGGCAGAACCGAGGCTTTACTGTTGCCTACCAGTGCGTCCCTTCGACATTGGTTCCAGGTTCCCTTTTGAGGACTCTTCCTCCCTTTTGAAGTAGCTAGAAAATCCTCAGGGATTGCGTATGTGTAAAAGCCCTGCATAGGTGTAAAGAAGATTTAAAGAGAAAGAATGTAACAACTCATGAATCAGAGGACTCTTGGCATTCCTAAGAGAAGATATTTGTGGTCTAAGTAAAATCTATTTCCTTTTGGTGGGGAGTGGGGAAGAGGTCGTACAGCTGCCAGTTTTTAAAATGCTGCTCTCTGGGTCCTCTGATACTCTGAACCGATGTCTGCTTGCCCCAATCTCATCTTCCTAAGTCACAGCGCGTTAGAATATTCATCACATGGATATTTCAGACATGAAGTTCTACCATGCTGTGTGACGGCACTAGGGATCAGAGAGCCAGGAGAGAAATAGTGACCAACTGCAGCTGATAGAGGTGACGACAGGTAAGACAGGTTCCGATGACCAGTCAGGTTTGGGAATTGCCAGTTTTGGGTTATCAGCTATCGTGTTAGTTTTTGGATTTAACTCCTTCTCTTCTTTCCCTTAATGTCCGGATTTTATCAACAGGTTTGTGAAGCTAATATTCAGAGCTGATCATCCTTAGAAGAGCTGTATCCGAACTGATGATCTGACATATTTCATGACAGAATCAGTGGTCATTATAGGACAATAAGCTACAGTGCAGGGATCAGTGTGTTCAAACCTCGAAGCATTTTAAAACACTGTGTTTGAATGGTAATAAATATCTGCTAAGTAGTGTTGTCAGTCATTCAAAGCTGAATATTTAAAACTTAACTTTTACCCATGGATGTTGCAAAATTGAGCATATTAAAGTGTGAATAAAATTTGAATAACAATTTTAGGAACGATCAACAATTGTTTGAATCACCGTGCCATGGATTTTCATATGATGATTTTATGCCCAATTTGAAGTGTGAAATTGAAACCAAGCACATTCCGTTTGTAGAGAGTGCCAGCCTGAGTTCCTGGAAAGAAAGGCATACCTGTCAGCGTGTGTGCAGTGTCCTGGAACAGTCCGTACTGAGCAGGGTCGTTTCTTCACTCTTTAGTTGGTCCTGCATCTGTGCAGCAAACACTCATGAGTGCCTGCCCTGTGCCTAGTGCTATGCCAGATGCTTTGCATGCAGAGCAAAGACAGCTTGCTGTGCCGTTGTGGAGATGGCAGGAATAATTACAATTCAGACCAGCGAGCGTGTGCCCGCCCAGAGGTCAGTGTGGTGTGTGCAGGCAGCCTGTAGGAGGTCCCACTTGCCAGGTGGCGGTGGGGACCACCAGGAGATGCACAGAGGGGCCTGGTGAAGGGCAGTGGAGGACACATTACAGCAGAGAAAGAGCTTGTCCAGGCTACCTGAGGGTGAACTGGCCCCTCAGCGTGTCAGTGTGGGGAGAGGCAGGCTGAAGAGGGGGTTGGATCTGATCACGTCGGGCTTGCGAGCTGAGCTCAGGAGGGCCACGCTTCAGCAGTGTGGGACCACTGAGATGTAGAGCTTCAGGAGTAACAGGATTAAGTTGGCATTTTTGAAAAATCCTTCTGGCCACCTCGTGGAGGATGATGGATGGTAGGTGGTGTTCTGAATATCCGAGGTAGCTACAGCCATCCAAAGCCTGCTGCTAAGGAGGAAACGTGAATTATCTCGACCAGCTGGGGAATAACTGTAGACAAGAGTACTAATAAGAAAAAAAAACCCACATTGAACATCAATATTAATCTCCAGATTGTATGCAAAATGCATTGCAGTGTTAGCATGGATTCTTTATCACTATCAATAGAAATAAGCTATTAAATTGTTACAAGTTGTCCTTTGCCAACTCTGCCCTTTGACTAGGCCTTTGGGGAAGTTTCTGGTTTGTTTTCAGGTGTGTGTACGACCAACAGCTTCCAGAAAAGAACACTAAACATAGTGCTGCCATAGATAGGTTATTATAAGACATTTTTTTGGTTGTTTTTCTTTTCCAAAGTGGGCAAAAGAGAAAGAATGAGACAGAATGAGAGATAAACTGATTGTGGAAATACGTGGGCTATACAGAAGTGAGAACTCCTCTGCCTTTAAAATGATTAACAGGATAATATCATTTACAAGGATCAAGGGATCGCCGCCTTTGGCCTAAGAGGCAAATGGCACTGGAATGCTTGGAGTTGTTACAGGCATCTAGTTAATATGTGTTGAATTCCTTTGGTTAACGCCAAATACCAGACTGACAAGATGAAGATCCAGTTCAGCTTGTAAAGAGGTGTCTTTTCCAATGGGAGAGAAGAAAAATACAGACAAGGGAAAACAAAAGAAGCATGAAGCATTATATGTGATGGGTGAGGGAGGGAGCCAGGTGGTGAGAAATCCCATCCAATTATCGAATCTGAAGGGGTGTCTTTAAAAAATGTGGAGTTCTAGTTCTGGATGAGCCTTTTTGGGAAGGTATGATTTGGACAAAGGAAGAATTCAGGGTGGCATCTTTCCTGGAACCCACAGCATGTTGCTGATATGGTGCTGGGTAAGTAATCAAAGTGCTAGGATGTGTGATCTTAGCTTTACATATGGTCCCCATTATCCAGTTCCTGAGAGCTTCAGAGATTGGGAGCAATGTCATCAGAGCTGGGCTGTCATTGGATGGAGGTCCTCAGAGCAGGACTGTGGTTGGGTGGAGGTCCCCAGAGCTGGGCTGTGGTTGGGTGGAGGTTCTCAGAGCTGGGCTCTGGTTGGGGAGAGGTCTCCAGAGCTGGGCTGTGGTTGGGTGGAGGTTCTCAGAGCTGGGCTGTGGTTGGGTGGAGGTACCCAGAGCTAGGCTGTGGTTGGGTGGAGGTTCTCAGAGCTGGGCTGTGGTTGGGGAGAGGTCTCCAGAGCTGGGCTGTGGTTGGGTGGAGGTTCTCAGAGCTGGGCTGTGGTTGGGTGGAGGTCCCCAGAGCTAGGCTGTGGTTGGGTGGAGGTTCTCAGAGCTGGGCTGTGGTTGGGTGGAGGTTCTCAGAGCTGGGCTGTGGCTGGGTGGAGGTTCTCAGAGCTGGGCTGTGGTTGGGTGGAGGTCCTCAGAGCTGGGCTGTCATTGGGTGGAGGTTCTCAGAGCTGGGCTCTGGTTGGGTGGAGGTCCTCAGAGCAGGGCTGTGGTTGGGTGGAAGTCTCCAGAGCTGGGCTGTGGTTAGGTGGAGGGTCTCAGAGTTGGGCTGTCACTGGATATATGCCACGTGAGCTGGGTGGACTGCAAAAGAGAAAAGCAGTTGGTGATAAAAATAATTGGATGTTTCTTAAAGAAATGGAAGAGACTTGCTGATTGGCAGTGAAAACCCACAGGAGGCCTCTAAGGAGATGTAAATGGGATTTGCAAGTTGATGTGAGGCAGGCTGCGAGAAGTTGGTGAAGATGGTTTATGGGGACACCTGAGGAGTGATTTGGTCTTATCTGCTTGGGGAACTTGCACACGTTGCTCAAATGCCCTGAGCATCATTTCTTCATGGCAGTTGTGAGGATGGGTTAGGTGCTGGATGGTGAAACACAGAGGGGAGCTCTTAGCTCTGAGGGACTTGGCTGTGCTGTGGTACAACACAAAGGGCTGAGGTGGGGGTTTTAGGAGCCTCTGGTTCTCTATAGATATGAAAGCAACATCATCAGCCACATCAGGATCATTATTCTACCTCTTTGTTGGCCGCACTTCCACCTCCGCTCCCAGCGCGCTCCCATCACACACACAGCCACGTTTGGTGGGAAGAGGATCAGCATGTGGAATTCAGTTGCTGAGAGCCAGTTTGCAGTTTGTGCCCTCTAGGCCTTTAGGAGAAAAAAAAAATCAATAAAATCTTACATTTTGAAGATAAGACTTTTCTGTTTCTCTCCCTGGAGTCAGGATATTGATCAGTTCATGTATAGCCTGATAGGATGCACTTGCTTTAGAAGGTGTGCGGAATTCCTGCATGGCTCCGCTTTCCATTCTAATTGGAAAGCAGCACTGTGTTCACCACAGTTCGTGTTCTTACCACAGCTTGTTCTTTGTGTATTTTGCTTCTGTGTCTGGAAGATGTAGCAAGTCTGGAAATATTAGAGCAATCTGTGGAATGTCGAGGTCACATTCCATGCATTATGAAGGAGTTGCAATAAAGAAGGCTCATAAATGCCAGGCCATGGATGTTTTTAATAGTTTACTAACAAAAGAATAGATTTTGGACATAAAGCAACAGATGATTCAGGCATTGGAGCATCAGAGTAATCTACTTTTTAGTATTTACATATCATGGGACCAATGCAACCAACCCCATGCACCTTAACAACATTTTCTGGCATTTCATCATCTATATTTTTATCTGAAAACATATTCTGTGTGCTCAGGATTAGTAAGAGAATGAGTTTATAAATGGTTATTATTGCATAATTTGTTCAACATAATTACCAAATGCTAAGTCATGTCCTTTCAGTTCCTGCCTCGGCACTGAAGGACTTACTGTCATAATTTGGCATTTTTGTGCAAGTCTTATTACATCGTGTGGGTTTTCTCTCCTCTCTCTTCTGGGATGTAGCACATCCCACACACAGCTGCAGGGAAAAATTCTCTGTCACCGTCATGTCTGTTGCTCTGTTTCCTGCCCAGTTCTTAGAGAGGCTTCTGAGGACCTTGCAGACCCAAAGTTAACTTTGGCTGGAAATGGTAGCTTCGAACAGTTGTTTTTTCTGGTGTTTCTCAGATTTTTCTGACCTCTTTAGTCACCAGCCCAAGTCTCTCATGATTTCCTGCCAGCTTCCAAGGCTGGGATGGTTGGAAAAACTTCCTGGTCCTGGAGAGGGAGACTCTTTCCTTGCTCACACCTGCCTCCTGCTTCAAGCTCAGACCTCCAAGGTCCTCAAGGAGCTGCCCATGGACCCCTCTTGTCCTCTTGTCTGCATGCCCTCAGCACGGATGTATTTATCTGGCACCTTGTTTTTTTGTGCCTAACTGTCATGTGGTTTTGTAATTTTGGGGGATGTGCTTTATCTCCCCTTGAGGCAGGGGAATGGTTGTGTTTCTCTGTTTTTGGTGTGTCCTCTGAGAACCTAGTGTTCTCCATGGACTTCTGATTTGTCTTTCACTAATATTTCCTGAACAACTCCTGTTCCCTGGGACAGTCCTGAGTGATTGCCTATGCACCTTTAATAATTACTAACAGTGGCTGGGCGCGGTGGCTCAGGCCTGTGATCCCAGCACTTTGGGAGGCTGAGGTGGGCGGATCACGAGGTCAGGAGTTTGAGACCAGCCTGACTAACATGGTGAAACCCTATCTCTACTGAAAATGCAAAAAAGTTAGCTGGGCATGGTGGCACACGTCTGTAATGCTAGCTACTCAAGAGGCTGATGCAAGGGAATTGCTTGAACCAGGGAGGTGGAGGTTGCAGTGAGCCGAGATCACACCACTGCAATCCAGCCTGGGTGCTCAAAAAAAATAATAATTACTAACAGTGATAATGTGAAAGGAAAATAGATCTTGGAACCCCTAAATCACTAAGCTAAAGGGAAAGAGTCAAGCTGGGAACTTCTTACAGCCACCCTGCCTCTCATCCTGCTCAAAGTCCCCCTTCTGCTCACTGAGATAAATGCGTATCTGATGGCCTCTTTTGGAAAGGCTAGTCAGAAACGCAAAAGAACGCAACCATTTGTCTCTGAGCTACCAATGACCTGGACGCCCCCTCCGCACTTCCAGTCTTCCTAGCTTTGCTTTGGGTTGTTCCGCCTTTCCACACCGCACCAGTGCTCATCTTACTTATGTTCATTGATGTCTCACGTCCCCCTAGAATGTAAAAAACCAAACTGTGCTCTGACCACCTTGGGCACACGTCATCAGGACCTCCTGGGGCTGTGTCACGGGCATGCGTCCTCAACCTCGGCAAAGTAAACTTTCTGAATTAACCAAAACCTGTCTCAGATTTTGGGGGTTTATAGTAGTTATGGGGGCATTGTGATATTTCAGACACCGTACCAAGCAGTTTCCGTATATCATCTCACTTCATCCTCACACCGACCCCGATGTACGGACACTTTTGAAGCTCTTTTACAAGGCAAGAAACTGAGGCTTAGGGAAATTAGAATTGTCATAGCTCACACGTCTGAATATTCTGCACACCTCCTCAGCTGTTTTCCATGTGTTTCAGTGCAATGACAAATACATTCTGCTTATTATTGTTCTCGTTGCTGGAATGTATTAGTTTCTTTCTGGGCCAGAGTCTTCGCCAGGGTGGTCACCTTAGCGCTGCCACAGCAAGTGTACCTGAGGAAGGCAGTTTAGACACACTCAGCACGTGGCCATCTCTGATCCCTGCTTCCTCTGCTAGGTTCGCTTCTTTCTAGGCTCTCCTCCCCAGAGAGCTGATTTTTTTTGCATTTTTAGTAGAGACAGGGTTTCACCATGTTGGTCAGGCTGGTCTCAAACTCCTGACCTCGTGATCCGCCGACCTCAGCCTCCCAAAGTGCTGGGATCACAGGCCTGAGCCACCGCGCCCAGCCACTGTTAGTAATTATTAAAGGTGCGTACGCAATCACTCAGGACTGTCCCAGGGAACAGGAGTTGTTCAGGAAATATTAGTGAAAGACAAATCAGAAGTCCATGGAGAACACTAGGTTCTCAGAGGACACACCAAAAACAGAGAAACACAACCATCCCCT